>OY253751.1:15196801-15254274 GCA_958009045.1 Oxytorus armatus | reverse complement strand
GGTTCAAATCCCTGACAGTTAATAAAACGATCGCCTTGGCGTCCTTGAAGGAATCTGTTGCACACGCGTGACTCGGAAATTTATTACATGATCACGCCGTAGTTTTACGGGCCATTAAAGATGCTAAGTCTGTACAGACAAACCGGAAAGTTAAATTTCGTGCGAATCTCTTGGGCCCATCGCAATAAGAAAATAAATGGGCTTTATTAAAGGTATTAAAAATATTTATTATAATGAATAATAATGCCGAAACAACAAACAGTCTGACGAATCATCGGACGTAATTTTTTTCTTTTTAATAAATATAGTTGATGATTTCTTTGACTAATTACAATTTTTTCAAAATAATTCCGTGCGAATATATTTCAAAGTCTTAAGAATCTTTAGGCGACGTTATACCTACGAAGCTGGTTCTCATCAAGGCCCTTGAAGCCTTCGCACAAGTGTAATATGGAGGCTCTCTACAAAAAGCTATAAAAAACGTACGGCTTTCTCTATTCAATTTGGATTGAATATGATTATTGGATAAGATTGTACAGCCGAATCATTCTGAATATGTTACTTTTCAGCTATACCGTATCTATATACGTGTAGACCCTCGAAAAGATATCTACGAGGAATAAAATAATGAGAATTTTCGTAAAATGCAAATCACACGAGATGTTAATTAAATCAGGCATAGCCCACGAGTTTCGCGTCAATTTCCATGCTCTATCGTTGCTCAACTTGTCTATAATCTTCATCTCTCGCATAAGATCGCTTACCGTAAAGAAGAAATGTTTTTCGAGAGTACTAAAAAAACTCAATGTCACACGAAGATTTTATGCGCCGGTGAGAGGGACAAATGTAAGAAATGCAAAACATCGATTCAAGATCTAAGCGCATTAAAATTTATTTAGAAAATTATGAAGTTCGGTAATGGTACATTTTGGTGAGCACGGGGATATGGGAATATTTGAAAAAAAAAAAAGTTTATTTAAAATGCACGGAAAGATGGAATCGGACGAGGGAAGCCTGATGGGGCGGCTCCGACGTTGTAGCGGGTTTGCTGTTGCTGCGGCAGATCTCTGGAGGGATGAGCTGCGATATAGTCAAGAGCACGCTGAATCTGATGTGGGATCTCTGGTGCTACGGGAAGATGATCTCCCTGTGGCTGGAAGCCGTTTTCGTTAGCGACGTAAGAGACAGAGATCAGGGTACCGTCCTGTGCGCGGTACTGGTACTGGCCCTCAGCAACGATAGAGGCTTCACCCTCGGCGTTTACTGGTCCCGGTGAACCACGCTCGGATACCGCGATACCGTTCTCCGTCTCAAAAGCGTAGTTGTAAGAACCATCGGCCGAGTTGTCCTGGACTTGACGAAGAATTGCGATCGGACGCTCCGGTTCCGATCCGTGATGCTGGCCCGAAGCCACGGCAAAGACGGCGAGAGCCAAGATCTGAAAGATCGAAATTTTATGAGATTCCAAATATATTTCGAGAAAAAAATATTAAAATATTATTGACGCTAGTGTCAATAATACAACAACAACAAAAAGTTGTTCCAGAGTGTAGTGTATCCGCGATAAACCGTGTCTAGAGTGTAGACGATGGGAAAAAGAACTCACGAGAAACTTCATGTTGAAGATTTTTTGCTGTCGTTCTCTTGCTGTTTAAAGTCGAAGATTAATTTTTTGACAGTCAATCGACGACTATTTATACGAAAAATCACGACGATTCCCACTTCTTTTCCCATCCCGCTTTTACTCATTTTCTAGCTAAATACGATCCGAATAACTATATACGTTTGTATATATATTTTTTTGAAATATTACAAATATATACGATAGGCCTTCTTCCAAATTCAAAATTCGTGAGATATACATAATTAAACGAAGTGTAGACGCAATCTTTTAGGTGTGTTCGTGCCGATGACAAGAGAGCAAAGTGGGGAAAGATTCTGTGAGATCCTCTTCTCCGCTAAAATTTATTTCCTAGCTCTGACCTTTACCGAACGATCTTCTCCAAATCGAATGTATTATATAATCCTCATGCTCACGTTCAAAAAAGTTCTCGGGCTGGTAATATCGGGCCGCTCGAACCGGTTACTCGATTTCGATTTTAGCTGATAGTATATATATGTATGTACACATGTGTACGTATCTGAATACTCTATATGCCATACATATACTCCCGCTATATTATACATTCGCTATAATTGGCATAGAGATCACGCACCTCTCGTGTGTACGAATAACAAAGAGCTTCCCCATCGAGAAACCTTTCCGAAATATTTCGTTGTGGATGAGCATTTTTTTGTTTCTTCTATTGCCTTTTTATAATATTGACCTGGTCCTTCACAATCGATTCTATTACAAATCGATATGGTGAACGTAATGGAAAGGCTTATTTCAAATTTAAATAATAAAATGTTATCCTCATTTTTAAATAAAATTTAAAAAATAATAGTTGATTGATAATTATAATGATTCTGAGGAATTTGTATTATGATTATTATTGTGATCGTAAAAGTCGCGACGCAATAAACTGATTTTCATTTGAAAAGAAAAAAATGAACACAATGTTTTCCTCGTTTTTCGCAATTCTCCGCAAGACTGTTTTCGTGCAGTTTTCCGAATGTAAAAAATCTGTAAAGTCGTTTCGACGTTGATGAGCTGACGTGCTTCGTCGAATTATACTTTATTAAACCATCGGGATTAAATGTTTATACTGATCCCGAGTTAAGAGTTATTTTCGACATTCAAAAAATTACGTTATAAACAAAAAGGGTTCATTTATAAACAACGCAATAAACTGATTTTCATTAACATAGAAAATAAAATTAACACAATGTTTTCCTCGTTTTTCGCAATTCCCTACAAGAGACTGTTTTCGTGCAGTTTTTCAAATGTAAAAAATTGTTCAGGTTGTTTCGACTTTGATGAGTTCACGTGCTTCGTCGAATTATACTTTATTAAAGCATCGGGATTAAATTTTTCTATTGATCCCGAGTCAAGAGTTATTCTCGACATTTCAAATATTACGTTATAAACAAAAAGGGTTCATTCATAAACAATGAATATTATCACACATTTTTCAAGGCTTGGTACTCGTATCACGCGTATAACTGTAACACGGAAGTTTAAATTGAAAGTAACTCCTTCGTAAATAAACTACGAGAAACGATTCGTATATGATCTTTTTAATGTCACGCCGTGAAATCGCATTACGTCGATCACTCGCATTTCTCTATTTAGTCTTCGTGAATGAAAATAAAAAAATTGGTCCTATCGGAAGAATAAAGCAGCAGGGATGAATCGCAAATCAGAGAAGTGAGTAATGCGCCCTCCCCCACTCTCGCGGACGGAGTGACGTCATATGGACCCCCAAAAAATCTCATACGACGAGAAAGTTTTTCGTATAAATAGGCGTCGTTGCGCTTTGACTATTAGCACAGTCAGTCGATACCTGTCCGAGGATCAACATGAAATTCCTTGTGAGTCATAATCTTGAGTTACAAAAAAAAACTACTCTCTGCCTGTATAATCAACGTTGCGAGTGAAATTGAGTTTAACAATCACCGAACGCATCCATGAGTTCGAGGAATAGAGACAGGAATGAAAACATTCCTTTTTATTGTAACTTAAAGGATGAAATCGTGTTTGAAATCATTACACTTCTCAATGGAGAATTAACAATAGAGTTTGCACAAAATTCACAAATAACAATTATTATTAACGGTAAACATCGATAGTTATTATTTTCAATAAAAATTGAATCACGAAAACTTTATACATTCATGTTACTTGTACAATGTGGAAGATGTCGAGGCAGAATTAAATTGTACGAGTACAAGATTTATTTAATCGAAAGAAAATTTATTTTATTTAATCATTTATTCGTTACTCAAATAATTTGTACACGTAGCTAATAAATCTTTGTCCAATAAGCGTAATGGAAAAAAAAATTGATCTACATATATGATAGCCAAGATATATCATTCGAAATCTCGATAGTCTCGTTACGTATGCGACAATGTCGATCTCGCGATGATCGACGCGCGTGTTTGACCCGGTATTCCGCGTATCATTATTTAATTTGCACATAATCGACTCTCACGAAGAGATGCAGGGTGTGCCTCGAGCACCCGTTCTTAATGCCTGCCATATGCACATAGTGTATTTCTGTTGCGTCACAAAGGCTTTGAACGGATGAGCCAAAGAAATGGAAAGTTTATCTGGAGGGGAAAACTCCAAAATACATGGTGTTTCATTTTTATTACCCGTGAATTTTCGTTAGAATAAAGTAGGCGGATGAATAAAATGTTGTCCAACGAAAAAAACAAACATTGTTAACGACACGAAAAAGGGAGAGTAAATTTCATAAGAGAATCGTGCTCGTCCTTGGTCGGTTATGTCAGTTGGAAAAAAAATTCAAATGAGCTCGATCTGCTCGTCGCGATTCTCTTCTGGAAGGTTACTGCGATTATTATCGCTCGGAGTAGATGAGACGGACAAATGGAAATTTCCTTGTTCAATGAAACTTTTTGCTCTTGAGATATATAATTCTGATCTCGTGTATAATTTTTTATATATTTTTTTTTTTATTGAGAACGTCTGAATTTAAATATTCCGGATTTTTCGATTGAATTAATATCGAGTTGTTGAGGCTTCAACTATTTAAAATTCATTGTTCTCTCATCGGTAGTTCGACAGGCTATTATTTATAACGTTGCAAATGCAAATCAGTCGTGTGAATAATACGAGAGAAGTGAAAAATATAAAAAAATAACAATAAAACAAATTCTAACTTATCTCGGCCTCGGTGAAGTTTCAAACGGCAGCGAGTCAATAATTGCGCCGCTCAATGATATATGGTATAGATGTGCCGGATATATTAACTGGTCGTCATGGCTCATTTCACACCTTCGTTTCGTTCTATTGTTATTGAAATTATTGTTATATTTTAACAACCGTCTTCCATTGATATACTCATTTTACATATTATAGTTGATGCACCAATTATAAATCGTTTTCTCGTCACTTTACAGATTGCATCTTTGGCACTGATTGCCGTGGCTTCGGCCCAGCAGTACGGATCGGGACACCCGCAACCACCGATCGCGATTCTTCATCAAGACCAGGACGTCTCTCCCGGTGGTTCCTACCATTTCAAATACGAGACGGAGAACGGAATTGCGGCATCGGAGAACGGTTCCCCCGGACCAGTTAACGAGGAGGGTCAAGCTGCTGTTGTGGCACAGGGAGAGTATCAGTACACTGCACCCGATGGCACCCAAATCAGCCTGAGATACGTCGCCGACGAGAACGGTTTCCATGCACAAGGAGCTCATCTTCCGGTCGCTCCACCGATATCCGATGCAATCCTCCGCTCTCTCGAATATAATGCGGCTCACCCCGAGGAGGATGACTCTCAATCCCAGAAATACAACAGACAATTCTAAGACCCTAAAGTTTCCACTATGAAAACCTAATGATAAGAACATTCAATTTTAGATGAAATAAAAAATATATCTTATATGCAAAAGAGATGTTTACATATGTGTGAAGATCGGAACAGTTTTATTGTGGCAACATAGCCTCCAGGAGATTGGTCAATGAAGATATTTTTTATCCAATTTCATACGAGTTTTTGTTTTGACAATATTTTCATACTTTATATCCTCTCGACCCGACAATCCGGGTTCGTGTATATTTTTTAACGGTCAAATTCAGTCAGGAAACAAATGATACCCGTGAAATTTAATTTTTTATTTTTTATCACTCATTGCGTCCCTAATACATTTTCTATTGACGCCATCAGAGTTATATTAACGGAAAAAAGGAACGCAACGGTACGATATGTCTAGCCTACGCGTTCGTAATAAAAACGTCTGGTTTGTCCGTAGCGTCGCCCGCACGTTTCGAAATGTCACATTCTCCTTTCGGTTATTTAACGAAAAAAAAAAATTTCAGCAACGGAGTAAGATAAAAAGAAAACAGGCGTGGAGGAATTGCTTCGATGTTTATTTCCTCAAATTTTCGCTTTCTCGGTGGAGTTTCTCTATCAATTTAATTAATCGCTCGGAGAACCCTCGAACAGCGCAAGGAGAGCTCTCAAGAGAGCAGCAGCGCAGCGGCAAACGAGTAGAATCATACATGTATTCATATATACCTTCATATTTATCTCCGGATAAATAAATGCACGCTGAGAGGAGTCGAGACGCGCACATAAATTTCGATAACGCATAACATACAGTGACACATTTGGATGCGGCAAATTTCGTTGAGAGAGAGAGAGAGAGAGAGTCGACTACAGCAGATTTAACCATTTAACACCCGCGTCATATGGCGAAGAAGCGCTTGTGCAAGTCGAGAAAGAGCATCAGACTCTACTATGTTATATGCATGGGACGAGAAATGGCGGAGGTAATGTTTGCCAGCCGCTTAATTCGTTGATGGTGGTGTCAAAAACGAAATAACACAAAAAAAGGATTGTCCAAGATGTCTTTTTAATGCTACCCTTCTTCTATTTACTTTTACCAAGTCACCGCTTGCGTATTATATCCACAATTCTATTGGAAAAAAAAGTCCCACTCCATGTGACATTCTACGTGTATACGGGTTATTCCCCGGGATCATCAATTCAAATCAAATTCTTTTGATTATCTTTTTCCCTCGGGCCATTCTTTCGAATTTCATTGACCCTATATACCTACACATATAGGCACTGCACGTATATTATGTCTACTTTGGTGTTCAACATTTTTGTGAGATCTCGTAAGAAGCCCAAGGCGAAACGAGATGACACTTTATTTTGTGTGGCGATCAAGAGACCAGGTCAAAGACTTTCTTCAGAAAAGTTATAAAGGGAGGGAGCGAAGAAATCGCACGAGCTACCCACGAGCTATATTACATCACTTGCTTTTACGTATACGTTGGATATGGATTTACATGTATCATGAGAATTGTAAAATAAAGTTATTTTAGTTTCGTGAAAATGCGATAGCTTGAAGCGTCCGAACTATCTGCTAATACCAAAATATATATATATATATATACAAAATATATACTTTCATGATTTTGGAAATATTTTTTTCCATTGGAACGCAGACGGCAATCCCATTTAGAATGGAATTTGTTATGAGAATGTTTAACGAAATTTTAGGACGAACATACAGGACAACGAACATTGAATATGCAAAATATATATTATACGAGCACGGTGCTAATAGTGCACAACTTAGTATTGGATTCAAGACGTTTAAGGGGGAAGATAGGTTTCGGACTACGTTTTTTAAGTGATTTTCATGAATTTTTTTAGCAAGAAAGGAATGTATATAATTCATTAAAAATTTGAAAACATTTTATACATGTATTCAAATAAGTATCGTAATTTTTTTGAAGTATTTTCTCCGAAATTATGGGCTGCCACCCATCGGAGATCACCATCAGACGTAACTGTATGTGTGCATTTTGGAGGGCACAGTTTTCATCTGAAATCAATAGGATTTGTTGAGTGAATTGAAAAATTAAAAATTGAACTTTTTAGAGGTGTTTAAACACCTCTAACAATGCAATCTTCAATTTTTTTGGGGCAATTTAGGTTCATACAAAAGAAAGACATGTCCTTAGAGTAAATTTGAAACCCTATTGATTTCAGATGAAAACTGTGGTCTCCAGAATGTACACAAACAGCTACGTTTGATGATGACCTCCGATGGGTGGCAGCCCATATTCTCCGAGAAAATACTTCAAAAAAATTACGATATTCATTTGAATATATGTATAAAATGTTCTCAAAGTTTCAATAAATTATATACATTCGTTTCTTATCAAAAAAATGTATGGAAATCACTGAAAAAACGTAGTCCTAAACCTATCTTCTCCCTTAATATACGTATATGTCTTACAATCGAGTGAATCGTAATACGTATATATATCGCCGCTTATGCTGTGCCAAATGGTTGTAATATAATATAACAAATATTCGTAGCAGCAAATTATCGAATTATCGTCGCTCGAGACTCGATGCTAAACGTACCAAAAGTAAGGAGTAAGAGTGAGAGAGGGAAATAGAGTGGTGTGATAAATAAACGATAAATATCGCACTGATTCATAAAAATGAATAACACCGTATCTCCTTCCGCGGTGCTTAAACTAACGGAGAATTTACGAGTAGGAATAAAGTTATCAAGACGATCTTTTTTGAATGTTTTTTTCGTATTTATTTATTACACCTTGCACTTGAAGCGGAAATAAATGGACTTGACTATTGTATTCGATGTCATTACAGAATATGTGTTTTTAATATCTATGAAAATGTCATAATGTCGAGTTAAATGGGAAAATTGCGTATATGTAGAATGAAAGAATATTTCACGTTTTATCGTTTAAACAAATCGCCGTAATACCAGTAATTTCCTTGTCAGACTCCCACTGATAATTATATAATCGACGTGCTCAAGATTTCTCGCTAGCAACGCAAATATCGGATCATCGCTCTTATTTTGACCAATTTTTGTCTTTCGAATTCTCGTGTCGACTATTTGCATGAGAATCGCGTGATATGGCATGCACATATGGGGGACATTACGATAATTTATAAAAATGGCAAAAACGTCAATGTACCCCTACGCTCATATATACATACATATATCGTAATAATGATGGGTTTTAAAGAAAAAATTTCTATTACTCAAATACGTTCGTCTAATACTTATAATAAATAAATAAATAAATAATTAATTCATTTTCATTGACCCCGCTATGTGTCACGAATTCCATCATGAATTTCGATTAGGTATTTATTTTATCACCGCATGAATACCAAGCCGGTGTGTCAACAACTTGAATTTATTTCACAGCGATATCCCTTGCCATGTTATAATAATATAATTTCTATTGCACGATCCGTGCGGTTATTCTATGATAAATAATTTTCAGAGGATTACACATGAAAAATCGTGCTCCACGAAGGTTGAAAAAAAAATGTTAAAATATATGGTTGACATGCATCTCTCGAAACCATCGTGGAGTTAATGAGTCGAGGCTATCGATAATTCATATAATATATACATGTATAAAATGCTGCGATACAGAGTTGCGAATACATAGCTGGAGAAATCTTTACGATCGTAAATGTGATTAATGGAGATCCCCGAAGACCGTAATGCGATAGACAAGTAGATAAATTTTGAAAAATTACTATAAAAAGAAATTGCATCACATTAGCCCGTTTATCTTTTCTTTTTTTCTTCGTTCGTCCACTTCTCGAAAAGTTTATTTAAATATTTTTCACGAGGTTCGAGAAACAACATATCGATTTAGCTTCGTTCTACTTCCGCCAAATTGACGAAACTGCAAATTTTCAACCGTATAATCTAACGAGGTGTACACGCCAGCCAATAAAACTATTTGTAAAACGATTCATTTTCGCGCTATGATGTCTGTTAAACTGAAAACCGGCCGGGTGCGCTTGTAAAGGCGTAAGTAACCGATGAGCTAACAAGAAGAACAATGAGTACCAATTGAATTACAAATATGTGCGAATTGAGAAGTGAATTATTTACGTGGAATTGAACGTGTAATTATACGCGAATGCCCCGAGATTTTCTTAAGACGGGTTTATGCAAATGGCTCGTTTCATTCGAACAGGTAAACGCCAGTGATTGCGGTATAGACACCTCGTTAGATGGAAAATTGCACATTAAAATAGCAACTTTTCCGAGGATCATGTGAACGGTAGAAAAAATTGTAATAATTTAAATTTAAATTCTCATGAGCTATGAATTATCGGTCTTTCGTTATGCAACAAAGAAAAAAAAATACTGGGAGTATTGAGTAATGTCGATTTCCGTAAACCGGAAGTCTCTTACGTCGCGATATACATATGTATATTTACGTATACCGTGTTGTTCGCTAGAAGAGAAATACGCGTTACCTACGCGATTTAATACGTAAAATTATGTGAGTTTTATGATCTTTTGTTTGCTGCAACAGTTGACGGATATGGTATAACATTTGTAGAATGTCTGAGAAGGTAAAAAGTGAATGGTAGAGTCATCTCTCGAAAAGAACGTTCACTAATTCGTTTCTTCGAAAACGTCGAGATAACTTACCTCCGGTAACGTCTTTTAGGAGATTTTCAGCATTCAGATACATTGATTTTTTAAAATATCAGAATTTCTTTTTTATTCAACGATCAATCTTCGTAGTTCGAAATACATTTACATATATTTTTTTTAATTTAATTTTGCTACAATTAGTCATTGATTAATATACCCATATATTCCCTCGACCCTGATTACGACGTATTCATTATGGTCGAATAATTCGTCGGTTATTCTCACCTGATATTCATTGATTTATAATTACCGTAACGTGAAGTAAATTGATTAGATGGTCATGTAGTATTTTCAACTAATCAACGAAATTCAATTACATAGACACTTATATGAGTAATATTGTACATTCGGTAGTCCCTATTTATTCGAATAAACGAGTGTGAATCAATTGGAAAAAGCATCATCGCTCGAGCGCCAACTTTTATTTCCGCCGTTTATAAATCCCGTAGCTTCGTTAGGTTCGTCGGGATAGGGAGAAAACGATGATGAAGTCGACGGTACGGTTACTCTCGTGTGTTCGGGAGTGCCAAACAGCATAACAGCTACCGATTGATTTCTTCCCTGACTCATCGTGACACCGCGTCTCGCGAGAAAAGTATCGAGGGCCTGAATACTCTCGTAAAGACTCTCGAGATCGCAGCTCGAATGAGGTACGGAAATTCGTCGATTGCAACTTCTGCGTCGTCGACGATGACAACTGGCCGATCGATTTCTGTCGTGTTGTTCGTTGTACGAAAGCATTCCAACATTTCTCGGTGTTCGATTCGGAGTGTTTGCAACGCCGCTGGAATTCCCATCACCCAGAATACTAGCTCTCTCCGACACGATCTCGAAATCGTCGTGAAGCCTCTCGTTGCTGTGCGTCGAACTTATCAACGATAGAGCAGTCGCTCGACTGTCCCTCGAGCATACCGAAATTTTACGACAACCATTTGTCTCACGAGCGTAAGATCGTCCGTAAGTGCCGCTAGGGGTGGAACAAGCTGTCGAATGAGTTGTTGAATTGAGGCTGCACGTTTGGGAGTTTCGGGAATTTGTTCGGGAATTTGTTCGGGAATTTGTTCGGGAATTTGTTCGGGAACTACCGAGTAGACGGATTATGGCGCTCTTTGGAATTGTCATTTCGGTATCGCTGTTCTTTCCCATATTCGACGACTCGAACCACAGTTCCGCACGATCTTGATCCATCTCTTGGCCCACGTCCGAATTATTATTGGCGTCGTAATTATTATTTTTATTATTCATTCGATCTTGCCGATCGTCCTGCCGATGTCGTTTGCGACGTCGGGGACGCTTACGCTGATGATTATCCGCATCTTCGTAAGCTCCATTACGCGGATTGTTCTCGTTGATGGCACATCCGCATGCGCCCTCGCAAGCGCAACTCTCCTCTCGCTGTAGTTCCGGTACTTCCATCTCGTTCACATGGCAAAGCTCTTCAGTGGCGACGATCGACGGGGTTCCTACGTTGATTCGACGCTGATTTTCTGCCTCGGCCTCGAGAACGTTGATTATCCGGCTGACGTTGCCGTTCGCGATAACGCTCGCATCTTCTCCGTAAACGCGTCTCGTGAGCGACGAAACATCGCGACGTTCGTTCGGCTGTGAATAATTATCGAACAGAGACGTTGATGACGTCGCTTCAAGCGAGACTGTAGATTGATGAACTTGGTGATTTTCATTAAACGAGCGAGGAGGAACGACGGGAGGAGTGGTTGTCGTTGTATTGTCTGCCATTACAGGGGATCTCGTTGACGCGTAGTTCTGTAGATACGCACCAAGGGCCTCGGCGTCGACGGACGTCGAGGGACCACCAATTGGCGGTTCAACCGCGTCCACTGTCGGTAAAGAACGAGAATGCTCGACGCTATTGCGTGTCCAAGCGGTACGAAGTCTCTGGCCGTGTGAACTGACTTGATCGGCGCCGTCCGCTTAATACCGGACAAAACGGAAAAGGAAAATGAAGGGATCAAAAGTGGAGAATCACCGAAAAATAAGAAAATGACACGCGATGCTTACCGAAATCCGAAAGTCTCGTGAGGCTCGATATATCGAGGTTTCTGGGAATCGTTCCGGGCGGTGTGACATAAGGCGGCGGAGGACTCTCTGGTACTCGTTGCGAAGCGTTTGCCGGTACAGGTGTCGTCTGGCTGCTTCTACTGGTACTCACCCCTTCGACCAGCAGACCAGATGCCTGAATACCATCTGGGCCACGTCTTGAAAGTAATAACAACAACCCGTACAGACATTTCTTACCGAATCCCGATTTACAGCAAAGTCCCGATCGAGATTCGTTGGGGATGCCCTAAAAAGGGACCCCCTGCTGGATACCGGGTGAATCTCAATCGTTCCAAAACGAGTATCCCCTTGGGGCTCCAGCTGAATCGCAGACCGTGTCCCGGATTAAAATTCCGATATTTTAAGATTTCTGAGAAAGTGGGCAAAAAGTGACAACAAATTTTTTTCCTCTCTTGCATTGTTTCGATACCCTATTCGATCGAAAATTATCCAGTGATCACGAAAAACGCCGAATTTTTGTCAAAAAGCAAAAAAATCAACGGGAAAAAATCACTTTTCGGACGGTGATCGGCAGGCTGCTTCCCCCGAGTGAGACGAACATTCGTCTCACTGGAGGAATTAGGCAGCTAAACACAGTTAGGGTTCGCGATCTCCGTCGGAATCCATTTTACGACCGTTTCATTTTGTTCATAGGACCTGATCGCATCTCCAGACGGATCTTTACCGGTTGCCAGTGATAATTACGGGAATCCAGCTGGAACCCCACGACAATCGCTTCACGCGAACAACAAAATAAATTGTCCGAGATAAAATTCCGAACGGTAATCAATGATCGGTGAAATTCGTTTAATTATAAGAATGTTGTTTTTTCTTTCCGAATCCAAGGAGCGAGTCACTCACGATCGTTGATTTGGTGAACTTCGGCTTCTCGGTTCCCGGCATAAATTACGTCTTTTCGTTCGTCTCGTAACCTCTATACCGTCCATACCGACCTTAACGACTTCGTCGTAACCCGGCGGTGCTTCGTAAACCGGAGGATCATCCGATACCGTTATCTCATCGATTCTCGCACCGTCTGCAATGTCAAAAACTGTTCGAGATTACGGTGAGATAGGCGGAAGCTAATTTATCTTAAAGAAATAATGATCAATGTTTTTTTATAGTTTATTTTTAACTCTATGAATCCCTACCTAGAAGCTCGCTGATTGTTTGCAATCGTGATTGTAACTCTCTCTGCTGTCGGGCTCTAGCTCCCATTCTGTACAAAAGTATTATGAGTGCCGATATCAGAACTATCAGACCGAGACTACTCGCGACAAAAACGAGTGTCGCCGTCTTCAGATCTGGATAACGATCGATTTTTGGAAAATAATAATTCGCCTTGTTCATGTGCCACTTTCGGTCCTGAGGCTCGGCGTCCCAATCTGCGTGATAACGAAGGATAGAAACTTCGATGACGAGACAAATTTCCAGAACCGTTGTAATGTACAATTGATGAATTAATTTAAAAAATGATTAACCGTATATATAGAGTTTGAAAAGAAAATATTTATTAAAAGAAAGTAAATTCATTATTTTAAAGAAAATAATTAACTACATTTATTTATCAACAATATTAATCGATACCTCGAAAGCACGTGGCTGGCTCGTCGCTGTTATCGCCACAATGATCGAAACCGTCACAATTCAATTGACTCGGTATGCAGCGATGATTTTGGCAAAGAAAATCCGAACCGGTGAAACAATCTGAAAAAGAAAAAATTTACAAGAGCTGATCGGTTTAATATTTTTTTCTCCAGATTAAAAAAAATGAAAATGATGCAAATGTTTTTCGTAATTTTACCCATATAGCTGAAGGCAGCGTAAGCAATAGCGACCCTCGAGGTTGGTCCAAAAGTGCCTCGTAGACTGACGTGAAAACCACTTGTTACGGGTGCGACATGTTCGCGAAGTCGCGGTGGTTGAAGCTGACCAGCGGGATGTCTCAATATTTCGAGCGGTAATAATGCAGATGTTGGTCCTTGTTTTATTGTCAATTCCGTATTTCCAGCTGAAAAATAAATATCTCACGACGATTTTTTTCCCCCCGACAAAAACTAGTTTTCATTAACGTTATTGAAGAAAAAGGAAAACAGTAATTAATAAATTATAATCAAAATATTGGATGTTAATATTGTCTCACGAGAGGATTAAAGAAACTGACCCATATCTGCGAAAGTCACGACTTTGAGGTACATGTGAGTCTTCATATGAAGAAAATTCTTCGGTGGTCTTATCAGCCATACGCAATCGTACGTCTTGAGTCCTTGGCCAACCATGTCCATCATGGTGATCGCACCGCCAAGATTCTCGACGTAACCGCCACAATCGGTCATCGGCGTGACCGTCTTGTCGAACATGTGACCAAGGACAAAAGAATAGAATGCCTTGTAACCGAGTCCAGTGCCGCCATTTGCGTAAAATCTAATCAGCAATGACGGACCCGAGCTGACTATAACCGGTGGACGAAATCTCGCACCGCTGCTAACGTCCAAACGTTGACCATTCCAATCGTAAAACTGTCGATCAATTTGCTTTCGTCGTTCAATCGTTGGATGTTATTATTCGAGGATACGAGGTCTGTTCAAAAAGTATCGCGAATTTTGAATTTCCGCGGGTTACGTATATTCGATTTTCGATTTTTTTGTGGCGTTACGTTGGTACTCGTGTCCCTCACTTATGCTGAAAAAATCGGCCATCTTGAATGTTTAGTTAATTGTTGACAGCTGTTTTGGTTAAACGTGTTTTGGCTTGTCTTCGATTTTTGCCTATTCCAATAAATGGATCAGAGAATCTGTATTAAATTTTGTGTGAAAAACAAAATTAAGTGCGCGGACGCATTCCGAATGTTGACTGTGGCATATGGTGAAGCTACCTTGGACCAAAGCAACGTTTATCGGTGGTACAAAATGTTCTCAGTGGGCCGAGAAGATGCGAACAACGAAATGCGTTCCGGACGCCCGAGCACATCAACAACAGACGAAAACATTGATGAAGCGAAGAAAATAATATCGGCCAATCGTCGAATCAACGTTAGAGAAGTTGCTGAGGAACTAAACATATCGATTGGCTCGTGCTATTCTATTTTTACCAATGATTTGGGCATGAGACGGGTCGCCGCGAAATTCGTGCCAAAATTGCTGAATTTCGAACAAAAACAGTGTCGCGTCAACATTGCTAAAGAGCTGTTGGACTCGATCCGCGACGACCCAAAGCTCCAAAGGGTCATAACTGGTGACGAATCATGGGTTTATGGTTTTGACGTGGAAACCAAAGCTCAATCATCGCAATGGAAGCTGCTTTTTTGGAATAGGCAAAAATCCAAAAGCCAAAACACGTTCAACCAAAACAGCTGTCAACAATTAACTAAACATTCAAAATTACCGATTTTTTCAGCATAAGTGAGGGACATGAGTACCAACCTAACGGCACAAAAAAATCGAAAATCGAATATACGTAGCCCGCGGAAATTCAAAATTCGCGATACTTCTTGAACAGACCTCGTATAGACTATAGTGAAATACTGTTTTATGAACCGGTAGTTATTTAGCAATAATGAAACCTTGTAAGAAACTTGCCACATCCAGGCGTTATTCACAATTCTCTTTCGTTAATCTAATATTTTCATTTCCGATATCGAAACTTTTTTAATCCACGATTAAACCGGAAACTCGTGTCTTTGGCTCAAACATCAATCCGTACCTCCATTATGGAAACTGTAGCGAGTTGAAAGTCACTGAATAGAACTCTCACTCTGCAAGATGGTGCCTCGGTGGGGCACGTAATTATGTATTCCATTCCCAAATCACGTGGATAACGTGCCGGGAAAAATGGCGAAGTTAAAATGCCACCACCCGTATTATTGATCCCTTTAGCACCGCTCGACATGGCTGCATCGGTGCCCTTGAGATTAAGTCGATTTCCTAGTGGGTCAAAGTTAAAGTTACCTCCGTCTTCGTTGTTCCCGGTGCACATATGGCATTTTAATAATTACAGGTAACTGTAATCAAACGTAAGGTAATTAAGGGCTCACATACCTCTGAAATTAAAAAAAAATCGATTTTTTTAAAGGTTTTGATTTTTTATACTCTTTAGAATTAAAAAAAAACTTTTATGAAAATTCCACTCCGTTAGAAAGTTATAGCAATAATTGTGACGGACCATCGGGCTTGGACGGCTACCTGGTCCCAACTTTAAACGCGTTTTTCTCTAAACTATATTTTTAGACCGTGTCAGGTCTTTATTAATACTCTTTAATTTTTAATACTCTTTAACTTCTTTTTTTTTTAATCTCGATAATTATTTTCTCTGTAGTCTGACGAGAGGTTTTTTTAATTTTTTGGTTCGACAATTTTTTATAAATAATTTTTTATTGATCACTATTTTTTTAAATTGCATTTTAAAGTTTAAACTATTGTAATTTCTTTATTTTTGAAAAAAAAAAAAATTCCCTCCGTCAGACTATTACTACTACATTATTTTACTAGATTTTTTTTTTATTTTTGCAGATTAGATAATTTTTTGTAAAGTTATGATGTTGACAAGGAGGCGCCATGGTTTCATCAGTAGCCCGTTTATACCCGTAAAAAATAATGTTAATTTTTTTTTTAAATTAAACTATTTTTTTTCTTATAGTTGAAAAGTTAATAAAAATGTGAAACCAACAATTTAATTTTTCTTCACTAGAAAACCTTTATAATAATGTTTCAAATCTACTCGGCTTTCAGCGCGCGTAGCGGTAAGTGAGCCATTAAACGGAAAAAAAAAGTAATTAAACGTGCTTTCGGCGGTGTACTCGAGGGTGAAAGCGTTACGATGCGATTGACTGTACAGTAAAGCTATCGAAAGAGTTCTCGTGCTCGATCGATACGTGATTGGTGAATAGAGACCGCAATAAGGAGTCCCCGAAACGTCTTCGTAAGGTGGCTCGGAGATCCACACGTAATCGCACCTGTTAGAGTTCGATGACGTTGGATGTCAGATTTATATAATATATTTTATTTAATTATAGGACTCGTAAGAACGGAGCAAAATTTGATGTTCTCAACGACTTTTACGATTTTTATTGAAGCGCAAGATATAATACGGGTTCTCGTATAGGTACCTGCAAGGGCTATCCATCATAATTCCTCCGTCGTTACAATGATGCGACAGTGCGAGGCTCTTGAATATCACTGTTATTACGCACGACGGACATGTCACGAGTTCCAGACTGCATTGATCGTGTGAACTGTTTGTCACGTAAACTCTCGATACTTGATGTTGCCTCGGCGACGTTTTGATGAGCGAGACATTCTTCGCGTACAATATACCCTTTTCCCCGAGTTCGAGATACAAACGTCGGCCATTATGGGGACCGCAAATATCTTCGCTTCTCACCACGTTACAGTTCGTACGAAGGTAGCAGCAACATAACATTAACAGCAACACTTTTTTTCATTCCATATGAAACAGAATAATTTTTATTCGTTTTGGCAATAACGACAATGGAAAAAGATTTGAGATATCGACCCGTGGATCACTCTTTTACGCTTTAAATCCCATTATTTACTTTTTACTCATGAAATATACTAAAAAAAACTTATAACTAATTAACAATGGATTGATTAGCAATGAGAACTTTCGCTATAACAAATGCTATGCTTATTGGTCATTAACATTTAACCAATAGAATAGTATTGTTAAAATAATAATAAATCAATATTTCGCTTACCGCGTTGAACTCGATACATATTCGAGCACCGACTGAAACGAAATTTTTCTTTTCGCTCGTGAAACCCGAAGCTTCTATGCTGTTATAATTTTGTTAGCTGCTAGCTTCTCGCTCGTTACGTTATATCCCTATTACGGTTTAGAGCACATTTATATGGTATCCCTTAACATCGCGCGAGGCGCACTTTCCGCTTATCTTCGAGCTATATGTATTCGACCGACATGTACGAGGGAAATCAATGCATTTTTTTCACTGCAATACATTGAAATGTAACTGTATATACGCTAATGATGACCCATCTTTAATTACTTTGAAATAGCTACTCATAGACATAACATTATTTCACTTTATGATCACGATGGGAATTATATTATTGTTTAGAATAATTAATACAAATTAGTTCGATTAATTAAATTTTAATTCAATATAGAACAATAAGCACCCATACCGGATCTTCGAATAAATCTGAAATTGGTGTAGTGCTTTTTTCGGGTTGCCCTACGATAATTGAAAAAAATTATACGACGAGAGGGAATTTATATGAATTAGATATGGATGTTCTCAAACTATAAAGTATATTAGATACATACCGCCATAATTTTGCAATGGGAGTTCGTTAATAATTATTTTTTGCTACATCTGATTATGCAATCTTGTTAATTTATACTCAGCATCACTTCACACGATGCTATACCATTATTATTTATCTATTCATATAGATATGACCGTGCATCGTGCCGATCGTGGCATAACCTATTTATACAAATATATAGATATGAATAATAAATAATAAGGTAATATCGATATGAGAAAAACGAGTTGGGCCCGGTAAAAATGTCTATTTGCCAAGTTACATTTGTCACTTATTGAATTATATCACTGCATTAATTTAATCCTTTGAATATGGTTTCTGTTTTGACCTTTAGTCCGTGTGTCGGTAGTGCGTCATTTGACTCTGCTTGCTCTTCTCCCACTCTTATATATTTCTTTTCGCTCCACCGGCTGTTCTCGTTTTTTCGAATTCGAAACTTATAAAATGTCAAAATGACCAGTGCAATAATTAACCAGTCGCAGTTACAATTAATTTAATTCAAAGTCGTTATTGAAATGGTCGTGTAGTCATCACTTTTCAACTTTTCATCATCCCTAATTCGTTGAATCCGAAATGTCTTACGACGCGAAGTGAAAGAGTTCTGCAAGACCGCGAGAGAGAAGTCCGAGTCCGACTCAGTCCGACTATCGAATCGCATCGCGGCAATACGAAAATGAAAGAAAACGATTATTTGACACGATCATCGCGAAGTAGCACGTCGAATATTTCGCCCATCATGGATCTAACCATCGATCCATCGAGAAAAAGATTTCCATTTTGCATTGTTTGGACTCCTATACCTCTGCTCACGTACGTTTCGCATACATAACCTCTAATATAAAAATTGCACAAATTCACAATTTCCAGATTTATTATGGCAATTTATGCGTTATTTCTACCAATGAATTACTACTCCACCGAAAGCTATTAATTATTAATGGAACAAAATTTAACTTAGAAGCGCGAATATCTCTGGCATTGACTATATAGTTGTTTTTCATTTTGATTTTGGTTATCAACGTTTGGTGATTAGGCACAATGAATGATTTTGCAGTTTCTTTGTAATAGTTGTAACGTATAATCTAAAATCTCCCAGAATTGTTTTGGAATATAAATGTGAAGGTTGATTTCTAATTAGGCATCCAATTAATCCGAATGAGTTGTCATTTTTATCCCATCATAATATTGTATAGGTTTTGGCCCCAAAATATCGACACAAGCTCTTTTTAGTTTATATTCCAATGATTTGTAAAGTAATAAATAAAACGCTTAGGAGACGTAAGGTAACGTAAAGGTGATAACACACAGATATTTCATGCCTTTCCTCGGCCACATGGGCATAGCAACGTCGGTAGGTATAATACGTGATTTTGCTGGCCCTTATCACGTTTCTGAAGACAAAATGGCATTTGGATGGCCCACAAAGTACTGGCAACTCGATAGCAGTCTGGCCAAAGGTGGTCAAGCCGGTTGGGACACCGCCGTTGCCGAAGCAAGTGAAATTTACAAAACAAGAATGGTAAAACAACAGATTCGACTACGATTTAATTAGTTGATAAAAGAATGAATGAAAAGTATTTTGTACAAAAACTGGATGTTATTGCAGCATAACTTGTGTTGCGACAATTGTCACTCTCACGTTGCAACTGCTCTCAATCTAATGAGTTACAAAAATTCGACAAATTGGAATATGGTAAAACTGGCTTTTTTAATGCTCTTCTGCGGAAAATATGTCAGGTTAGTATTCCACATCATTGCTCCGAATAGCATGGTATACAAAGTGGTTTTTTTTTTCGAATCGATACTTCAGAATATCAAATTTTTTGTGGTTTTGAGCGTAGGTTCTTTAATTTAGTTTCTCATAGAATTTTTGCAACATTTTACTAAGAACAATAGGTTGAGACAAGTATTGTGAAATTCTAAATATTCTTTCTACCAGTCTCAGTTTGCTCCTAAGATTTTGCGATAATAATCTATTTACGAAGAAGAAAATAAAGACAATGTCTTTTTTTTCAATCATCCTAATAATTATTATATTTCAGCATTTGGGGTTTTGTCAAGACTTGGTTGCCCTTCTCAATTATCGTCGCTGTCATCACGTTCTACTGCGTATTTATATAAAGTTTTTTTAGGGAAAGTGAAGGGGATTAAATAATTATCGATTTATACCCTATGGCATTTTATTTGATAACCACTCGAAACTTTATTACTGCTAAGCATAAAAGTTGTACTTATGATGGATAGAGAGGAGAGTATGTTTGTTTTCCATGTTGCACAAAGATACTCCTAAATATTTCGTAACGCTAAATATATTTATTGACAAGCCAGAAAATAGAATTTTCAGAGGTGTTTAACATTTCTAGGGAATTTAACAATCTTCCATTCTGGAGAAACACATATTTCTATTTTCGCTACCTTGATTCTCAATTACATCATATCGCCAAGCTCAAATGGGAATTCACACATAGCTCATTGCTCTTGATGAACGAAAAATTGCAATGTTTGTCACAAATATAATTATATTATAGGATTAAATTCTGCATTAAAAAAATTGAATAATAATTAAAGTACCTTGACACAAAATGATACGAGTAGATTGTATCAATTTTACACTTAAAAAATACTTGAAACCTTAAGATGTACCATGGCAGAAGAATTAGGCACAATTTAGTTTTTTTTTGCATCATGCATAAATAACTGTAGGATAGAATGACTGTGGTTGATTTAGCGTTATATTGATGTAAGGAACTGCATCATCACAGTTTTAGCAATTTCACTATTAATGTATGGGAAACATGATTGAAATATTTTTTTTTTATTTCGATAATATAAAAACTATTCGACTCCGCTCTCCATTTCGTTTATGACACTTTGCTCTAGAGTAAATTGATAATCATACTCCTCGCTCTTGACTCTGTGAACAAACGATGTTATCTCGTCGATCCTGAGCCTATCTAACTCAAAATCATTGTCGAAGCTCTTGCTGAGCTTGAAAGGAATTCCACTGAGATAGCTGTGGGAATCACCCGTTTGAGTCTGCTGCTGTGGAATCGTCGGTGGATATGTCGGTGGGCCGACAGGTTGATCTCCGAGAAAAGGATACAAACCACCTGAGTTTGTTGACGTTGGAGAAAGAGGAGTTCCCTCTTTCTCAACAATGATGTAATCATCGGATTGTGCCACACCGGAACTTGATTCCTCCGGAGTATCGGGAGGTGACTCTCGATGGTGCTTTTTTTTACCAAAGAACCAAGACATCTTCTACAAAATTGGGGTAATGATTAATCGAACGTTACAAGTAGGCAATACCAATTGTCATTAAAGAACTATCTCGATCAGATTTCGTGCCAACATTTGCCAAACAATTTGATTAAACAAAAAGAACTACGTAATTAATTTACATGACGCACTAATCCATAATATTTATCAATGTATATAGAGTATATGTTGAATGAGCAAATTTACTATAACCAAACTTACATGCAAAAAGGGTAACAAAGAAACTACTAGAGAACTACAGCACGATCCTTCGTCACTCGATAAGAACTGACCATACTGCGTGGAACTGATCAATTATCTGTGGTTTATTGAAAACGAGTTTTCACGATAATTAATTGTACGGCACTATACGAGATTACGATTATAAATCGTCTCGAAGATTTTTTATACCGGAGCGCTGTATGAATTGCGTATGTCTCAGTATGTCTATTGCTCCGATACAGTAGGATCAGCTGTCAGCTAAAGATAAGCGACTTAAAGTTGGTACCCAAATTCGTTAACGGGTTCGCCAACCTGACGGGCTAAAAAAGCCAGTTAATTTTCAATAGATGGCTTGAGACCACCACAGTCAAATGAGCGTTATAAAAAGTAATCCTCAAATATGTCCAACAGCCAATATAATTTCTTTTCAGGTTAACATTATTTTTCAAAATTCTTATAAATCAATCCCCATTAAGGGAGAACACCACTGTGACCCCCTGTTTTTTTTCACATTTTTCAAGAATTTTTTTTTGTACGAAAAAAAAGAGATTCTAAAAAATTTTTTGGGTTTTGTTTCTTGTTTATTAATGTATCAAAAAACATTTTTTTCACATTTTTCACGCCGCATGGTGGCGCTGGGGAAGCTCTCGCGTCAGGTGCTGTCATTTCCGCGGCACGCAGCAGAACTCTCTTCAACGTCGATCTGAAAAAAAATACCGAGTGTTTTCGTTAATAATATGATATTTTGAAGAGAAGTACACAGGGATTTGGAAAAATATTGTTTGAAATTAAAGTTAATTTCAAAGGCGTGCCTATTTTTTTTAAAACAATATTTTTCCAAATCCCTGTGTACTTCTCATCAAAATATCATATTATTAACGAAAACACTCGGTATTTTTTTTCAGATCGACGTTGAAGAGAGTTCTGCTGCGTGCCGCGGAAATGACAGCACCTGACGCGAGAGCTTCCCCAGCGCCACCATGCGGCGTGAAAAATGTGAAAAAAATGTTTTTTGATACATTAATAAACAAGGAACAAAAACCAAACAAATTTTTCGAATATCTCGTTTTTTTCCCACAAAAAAAAATTCTTGAAAAATGTGAAAAAAAAACAGGGGGTCACAGTGGTGTTCTCCCTTAATGAGTGACAACCTCTACTATAGTGTTTTTTTTTTGGAAAATGAAAAATAATTTATATTGATTCCTCGTTTAAAAGTTATGACGATTTTATTGCATAACATTTCCTGTTAGAAACAGTGTCTTAAATTTGTTAATATGGACCGTAATTTTTCTTCAAATAATATCTCATTAAATAATAGGAAAAGTTATTCGTTGGTTATTTAATCGAAAAAGATCGTTCAGACCGTATTGGCATGGAGCCTAGAGTAAAGGAGTGCAATCTCCGTACTCTGAGGCGGCATCAAAAATTCAGCAAGAAAGGTGTCGCTGCGGTCCCAAAGTAGTCCGATGTGAAGTGAGCAAGAAATAAACTGTACGTGAACCTTGCTGAAGCTAGGCACCTACGGTCAATATACACATGACCCTTCGGTGTAATTGAGTGTAATTACGCGTCATCGTTATTATAACAATTTTATAAAACTTTTAATTACTGCCAATCTGTAAAAGTAAGGACATAGAAACATAGAATAAGGGCATTATATCGATTTTATAATATACTAACAAACAGAAATGACATAGTTTCGTAAAGGTTACAAAAAAAACTAATGTGATTTATATTTAACGAACTTTAAAGTACAATACGTGAGGAGATTGTGCATTGATTATTCCAGGATCAATAAATAACTATAAAGACATCCCAGTTAAAAAATACAGACGATGAGCGTGTAATAAATAATGAGGTAAACATCGGGTTTAGGCGAGCCCCCTCCGATTCCTTTAGTAATAGGCTCATCCGACGCGCTTTCGCACGCGAAACAACTTTTTCCTCTGACAAAATTGGGGGACGTTATTTATTAAAAAGTTATTGACAAATAAAGTTAATAATTCATACAGCTATTTTTCTTATACCAGCCAGTCCCAATCATCTTTTCCTTCACATGTGTTGTTAAGAATACCCCCTGAGTAACATACAAAAAGTTTTATCTGTCGCTCATTGTTTGTTAAAAAGTTAATAACAAAAGAATACTTATACTACCGTATGGTGAACAGTACACGTTTGAGCGGGTTTGCTGCGCCCCCCGTGTACCCCCCACACACCAACCCAAAAACAAACCAAACAAACCAAAAACAATCGAAAACAACCCAAAAACAAACCAAACAACACAAACAACCCATAGGTATAGCAAATAGCACATATATCCCTTGCTTATACGTATGCTACTCATCATACGAATACAAATATACATGAGTAAATGAGGGTGGGAAGGTGAGGTGTCAGTGAGTCGCGTATGGCGTGGGGGGTTGTTTAATTTGTTGTTTGTTATTTTTGGTATGTTTTTGGGTTGTCTTTGGTTTGTTTGTGGTTCGTTTTTGGTTTGTTTTTGGTTTGTTTTAAATCTGTTTTTGGTTTGGTTTGCATTGTTTTTGGTTTGGTTTGATTGTTTTGGTTTGTTTTTGGGCTGGTGTGCAGGGGGTGCACGGGGGGCGCAGTGAACCCGCTCATACGTGTACTGTTCACCACACTAGTATAAGTATTTCATTTTTGATTTATGAAACTTCTTTTGTTAATAAATTTTAAACAAACAATGAGCGATTGATAAAACTTTTTGTATGTACTCAGGGGGTAGTCTGAACAACACATGTGAAGGACAAGATGATTGGGACTGGCTGGTATGAATAGCTGTATGAATTATTAACTTTATTTGTTAATAACTTTTTAATAAATAACGTCCCTCAATTTTGTCAGGGGAAAACGTTGTTTCGCTTGCGAAAGCGCGTCGAATGAGCCTATTACGAAAGGAATCGGAGGGGGGTCGCCTAAACCCGATGTTTACCTCATTATTTATTACACGCTCATCGTCTGTATTTTTCAACTGCGATGTCTTTATAGTCATTTATTGATCCTGGAATAATCAATGCACAATCTCCTCACCTATTGTACTTTAAATTGCGTTAAATATAAATCACATTGGTTTTTTTTGTAACCTTTACGAAACTATTTCATTTCTTTTTGTTAGTATATTATAAAATCGATATAATGCCCTTATTCTATGTTTCTATGTCCTTACTTTTACAGATTGGCAGTAATTAAAAGTTTCATAAAATTGTTATAATAACGATAACGCGTGATTACACGCAATTACACCGAAGGGTCATGTGTATATTGACCGTAGGTGCATAGCTTCAGCAAGGTTCCACCTACAGTTTATTTCTTGCTCACTTCACATCGGACTACTTTGCGACCGCAGCGACACCTTTCTTGCTGAATTTTTGAGGTCGCTTTTTTCGGCCGTTTCCCATTAGAGATTGCCTCCTTTACTCTAGGCTCCATGTGTATTGGCATCGTGTACCCATATACCTATATATACCGCTACGGGTAGACACTTCGGAGATCTTAGGTGCTAGGCGTGGAGCCAAGAGAAAGTCCGATCTTCGTACCATGCTTCGTATTCTGAAGCGGGATAAAGATTCAGCAAAAAAGAAGTCGCTGCGGTCACAAAGTAGTTCTGATGTGAAGTGAGCAAGAAATGAACTGTACGTGGAACCTTGCTGAAGCTAGGCACCTACGGTCAATATACACATGACCCTTCAGTGTAATTGAGTGTAATCACGCGTCAGCGTTAATATAACAGTTTTATGAAACTTTTAATTACTGCCAATCTGTAAAAGTAAGAACATAGAGTAGCAGTATATCGACTTTATAATATACTAACAAACAGAAATGAAATAGTTTCGTAAAGGTTACAAATAAAACCAATGTGATTTATATTTAACGAAATTTAAAGTACAATAGGTTAGGAGACTTCTTGAGAGTATCATCGGAATGGGTAGAGCTTGTGCAGTGCTAAAGTGCATTGGTGGCAGCAAGATTGAAAGGAGGCGGAGGAAAGAACATGGAGTACGACAAATAGCTTAGTTCAAGTTACCAAAGGTTAATGAACATTTCTATATGTGTTATGTTAGTGTGGTTTTGATTATATATCTCCCTCTCACATTTCTAGAGCCCAAGCAAGCGTGCACAATGGAGTCACATCCTCGATTGCCGCCTAAATGGTTCAGAGTTCCTTTGCGAGCATCACTTTTTGGACAAAGACATTTGCAAAGTAGATAGAGTACTGCTGTCAGATCGGACGGAACACCAATTCCCGTTGGGATAGAAATGCTCAACGGCAATGACAACAACAGCCCTGATGATGGAGCAGATCGAAGTGTCAGTCACGAGGTAAATTCATTTGAAACACCATACTTTCATTGTCTAGTATTGATAGGATGTGTCAAGGATTATTGGCTAAGCACACACCCGACATAACGAACGTCGAGCACCGACACACCGGCCCGGACCCAGTCCTACCACAGGACGGTCCTAGTTTTTTTTGTGTCCCTAGCGCCGGCCCACTAGCACCTAGTTTCTTATCTGTTCCTTATGTTTTTTCACTTTTCTATATAATTGCGCTGAACCGTCGCTTATTCACAACCACATTTTTCTCTTTTCTCGATTATAATTCATTCATGTATTTGTTCGAATAAACCCGTCTTTCTGTCGCGAATCCGAGTGAGACTAGTGATTCTTCCGCAAGATTACAACAGGATATTCGGAGGCATGGAGCCTAGAGTAAAGGAGTGCAATCTCCGTACTCTGAGGCGGCATCAAAAATTCAGCAAGAACGGTGTCGCTGCGGACGCAAAGTAGTCCGATGTGAAGTGAGCAAGAAATAAACTGTACGTGAACCTTGCTGAAGTAGGCACCTACGGTCAATATACACATGACCCTTCGGTGTAATTGAGTGTAATCACGCGTCATCGTTATTATAACAATTCTATGAAACTTTTAATTACTGCCGATCTGTAAAAGTAAGGACATAGAAACATAGAATAAGGGCATTATATCGATTTTATAATATACTAACAAAAAGAAATGACATAGTTTCGTAAAGGTTACAAAAAAAACCAATGTGATTTATATATTTTTGTTTTGTTTTAAATTTCCTGTTTAAATTACCATCTGTCAATTTTGATGCTTGACAATGAGTAATTGGGATGTTCAGTTTATATACAATGGGTGAAACGTAGTAGCGTCCAGTGACGTGCCTGCGTGTTGTGATTTTTATTTTATTATTATTATTATTATTATTATTATTTATTTATTTTTTCAGTTTCGATTGTTTATTGGTAACTGTGTGGGAGGTCTAGAGGCTTATGTCGCTTTAGTCGCCTTGTGTCAGCGTGTCGGTCGAGTAGTTGAGTGGCTAGGTGGTTCGGCTAGTTTTGAGTCCTGCCCGGGTAGTTTGTGCTATCTTTTTTTATTACTTGCTGGACTGTATCCATACGGGTGTCCTTATGGATTGTTTCGTTCGAAACATACCATGGAGCGTTGACGAGATTTATATTTAACAAAATTTAAAGTACAATATGTGAGGAGATTGTGCATTGATTATTCCAGGATCAATAAATAACTATAAAGACATCCCAGTTAAAAAATACAGACGATGAGCGTGTAATAAATAATGAGGTAAACATCGGGTTTAGGCGAGCCCCCTCCGATTCCTTTAGTAATAGGCTCATCCGACGCGCTTTCGCACGCGAAACAACTTTTTCCTCTGACAAAATTGGGGGACGTTATTTATTAAAAAGTTATTGACAAATAAAGTTAATAATTCATACAGCTATTTTTCTTATAGCAGCCAGTCCCAATCATCTTGTCCTTCACATGTGTTGTTAAGAATACCCCCTGAGTAACATACAAAAAGTTTTATCTGTCGCTCATTGTTTGTTAAAAAGTTATTAACAAAAGAATACTTATACTACCGTATGGTGAACAGTACACGTATGAGCGGGTTTGCTGCGCCCCCCGTGCACCCCCCACACACCAACCCAAAAACAAACCAAAAACAAACCAAAAACAATCGAAAACAACCCAAAAACAAACCAAAAACAAACCAAACAAACCAAAAACAATTGAAAACAACCCAAAAACAAACCAAACAAACCAAAAACAATTGAAAACAACCCAAAAACAAACCAAACAAACCAAAAACAATTGAAAACGACCCAAAAACAAACCAAACAAACTAAAAACAACACAAAAACGAACCAAACAACCCGTAGGTATAGCAAATAGCACATATATCCCTTGCTTATACGTATGCTACTCATCATACGAATACAAATATACATGAGTAAATGAGGTTGGGAAGGTGAGGTGTCAGTGGGTCGCGTATGTCGTGGGGGGTTGTTTAATTTGTTGTTTGTTATTTTTGGTTGGTTTTTGGGTTGTCTTTGGTTTGTTTTGATTTGTTTGTGGTTTGTTTTTGGTTTGGTTTGATTGTTTTGGTTTGTTTTGGGTTGTTTTTGGGCTGGTCTGCAGGGGGTGCACGGGGGCGCAGCGAACCCGCTCATACGTGTAGTGTTCACCACACTAGTATAAGTATTTCATTTTTGATTTATGAAACTTCTTTTGTTAATAAATTTTAAACAAACAATGAGTGATTGATAAAACTTTTTGTATGGACTCAGGGGGTAGTCTGAACAACGCATGTGAAGGACAAGATGATTGGGACTGGCTGGTATAAATAGCTGTATGAATTATTAACTTTATTTTTTAATAACTTTTTATTAAATAACGTCCCTCAATTTTGTCAGAGGAAAAAGTTGTTTCGCTTGCGAAAGCGCGTCGGATGAGCCTATTACGAAAGGAATCGGAGGCGGATCGCCTAAACCCGATGTTTACCTCATTATTTATTACACGCTCATCGTCTGTATTTTTTAACTGGGATGTCTTTATAGTCATTTATTGATCCTGGAATAATCAATGCACAATCTCCTCACCTATTGTACTTTAAATTTCGTTAAATATAAATCACATTGGTTTTTTTTGTAACATTTACGAAACTATTTCATTTCTTTTTGTTAGTATATTATAAAATCGATATGATGCCCTTATTCTATGTTTCTATGTCCTTACTTTTACAGATTGGCAGTAATTAAAAGTTTCATAAAATTGTTATAATAACGATGACGCGTGATTACACTCAATTACACCGAAGGGTCATGTGTATATTGACCGTAGGTGCCTAGCTTCAGCAAGGTTCCACCTACAGTTTATTTCTTGCTCACTTCACATCGGACTACTTTGCGACCGCAGCGACACCTTTCTTGCTGAATTTTTAGGTCGCTTTTTTCGGCCGTTCCCCATTAGAGATTGCACTCCTTTACTCTAGGCTCCATGTTCGGAGGTCAGGAAAATCCGGGAATTGTTGAGGGATTTGTAAATATTGGAATATCAAGGAAGAGTAAAAGCTTATCATAATTTTTCTATATTTTTATTCAATTATTGTTAAATATTTTAACAACAGGTGTAAGTCTGTCGCAATGTCGTGGTACTAAACTGAAGTCAACGAAAATGGAATGTTCATACGATCCAAAATAACGATGGCAAAAATGATAGAATATTTATTTCATAGTCAACATTTTTAAATGGGCCGTTTTAAATATTGCAGGACGTGATCTCGAGTAAGCTATCTGCCACTTGCGAAGAATCATCGCCCATCAACGATAGAGAACGATTTGGAATCAACGATGACTGTGGACAGCCGAGGTGCGATAGCAGTGAAAACTTATTCGCAGTTCACAGGAGCGGTGAAATGCCGATGACAGATGGAAATGGTTCTCACGAAGCACCTCCAATTGTCGATGACGTGGTAAGCGAATTGTAAACAAGACGATACCATTATGTTAGTGGGTTAAAGCATACTTTTTAGTTTTTTTTGCAAAGGATGCTGTGGTTTCGTGAACATTTCTTTTCCCAGTTTTATTGCAATGTGTTGAAAATGTGTCAAAACGTCGGAAAACGCATTAACAAAAAATGCCGGCATAGGTAGATGTGTAGAGTTTTTAATTTTCCGAAAAATCGCTACATGTACTTGTAAGATTTTAACTCGTGCAGCATTAGGGCTATAGGGCCAACAATTCCTACATGAATTAGGTGACATGAGAATATTTAGTATTAAATGTAGAGAAAATCGATAAAAGCATTCTATATTTATTTTTAATTTTTCGAAAAATTGTTCTTATTATTTACAATCATTGAAATGAAAGTCGCTAGGCTTGGATACGGGAGGTTTTTGCACGCGAGTTTTGCATTCAAGGGGTCGAGCACTACAGTCATGCTATGGCGTTTCCCAGCATGAGAAATTACTCTGGAATAATGATGACCGTTATTATTATCGACAAAAGATCTGATTCGACTTACCAAACTATACTATTCACAGACTCCTAAAAAACTGAATATTGTATAGAATAAATACTCTCTTCTTACTGCGTGTCCAGAATACTAGCCTTGCAGCGCAACCACAGATTCTCTCCATATTGACGCTGGATCTTATGAAGAACCAACTTAAGGACATGATATTGCCTGTGGCATGGTCGTGGTTACAAAGACCAACGAGTGTAAGGTTCACGTATCACGATCGTTGGACTTTTAAAGCGCTGATTCATCTTGAGATTGGCGATGAATTTCTACTCTGCCAGACATTCAGCAGGAAGCAGTACGAACTTGCTTCGCGGCTGCTAAATTTAACAATAAGAAGGGGAGAAGATACACCCGTGAATGGATATACGAATGTCTACTTATGCGAATAAAAAATAGCCGTCTTTACGACCATTTACGTGATCGGCAAATTCTTGCACTCCCTTGTAAAGATACTCTTGCAAAGTACATCTCGAAAATCCACACGTCGACCTACGGGTTTCAGCCTTCGATATTCCGGTGCTTGCGTAAAAAAGGTTCTCGAATGGCATTGTCTTGCAAACGAGGTATTAGCACCCGTTTTATTGAATGTAGATCGGTTGACTAGTCGGTACATGCTTTCGTCTTCTGTCCTTATTGCGTTATCGTACGAGCCATAATCTTACATTAACTTTCATTGCTATTGCTCCGTAACATATATTCGCCATTTGTAGCAACCAGAAATTAGAATGTTCCATCATCGATACATTTCGCTTCGTACTCGACATTATCTGCTGCTTACGTTTTCTGCACATTAATATGTGACAAATACCGCAGTCATTGTGCTGTTATCTTCCATCGCCATCAAAAGTGAGCTCGTGAAATTTGACTTTACAGGAGCATTGCTCGTCGATGAAATGAAAATCAGTGAAACAATATCATTCAATCGACAAACGCTCCGATTAAATGGATTCGTGGATCTTGGGCATCATACTCCGCAGAACCAACGAAACGTCAGAGCAGACCATGCCTTAGTGTTCATGTTTCAACCTTTCCGCGGAACCTGGGTTCAAGTGCTTGGCTGTTTCCTCAGCAAAGACTCGGTAACAAGTGTCGTGCTCCACAAACTCATTTTAGAGTCCTTCGTTTTATTGGAGAACAGTGGTTACCACGTGGACGTGGTCACAAGCGATGGTGCTCAATGGAACCGGGGAGTTTGGACAATTTTTCGGATAAATGAGCACAATAGGAGCTGCACTTATCCTTGTGATCGAGATAAGAAGCTGTGGATGATCTCAGACTTTCCGCATCTCGTGAAATGTTTGCGGAACGGCATTGTAAAACTGCAATCTTTTGAGGTATGAACATCCTTTAGCGTTGTATTTCCCTTGTGGTTTCATACTTCATTTCAATAAACACATGCGTAATACAGATATATGTCATGGATTTTTGTACACATTTCCAGACACCAGACGGGATAGTCAAAAAAGAACATTGGGAAGCATTATTGAGAATCGAAGGTTATACGAAACCGAATCTGAAGACGGCCTTTAACTTAACACCTGCGCATGTAAACCCAAAAGGATACCTAAAAATGAATGTTGCTCTAGCATTTCAAGTAAGTTAAAGTTGTTTTCGTATTGAGCTGTTTATTTCATTTTATACCATCCGATAGCAGCCTCCCGGGACATTGAAGGTGATACACATGTCAATCATACAAATTAATGGAATTTGTACGCGTTTGCGAAATCATTCAGTTTTTTTCACGACCGATACGGGTGGCGATGGAATTGTAACGCAACAAAAATGAATGGCCAGTGCTAAAAGATTCCTTGCCGACGCAGATTTTTATGAAGAGAGTCGACGATATAATTGCCGCCATGATGTCCCGAACTCCGCACGAAGCGCTACGCCCAGATGCTGCTTCTTCACATAAAAAGGTGATTATTGCTGCTGTATTGAGCAAGAAAGACAGAAACGTAATTTTCAATCGTGCTACATATATAGCGTGTTGGCTGTAAATGATTTCAAAGATTACATTTCAACACAACTGCAGAAGACTGTACATTTACTATACTTTTTTACGAATGTTTTCCCGGCGAGGAATACTAATTTCTTGCTACATTTCTTAGAGTACCGGAGAGAATTGACGAAACGTCAGAACAATCAATGGACTTCGAACCCTAGGAGGAACACTATCGCTGTGACAATCGACACTGTTAAATATAATAGATCACTTCATAGGGATTTGAGAATTAAAAAGTATGGAATAGGAATGCTGGACGTTACTTCGGGAGCAGTACGACGGATGCTATTTGCATAATGGACTCCACGAGCCAAACATCCGAATCTCATTATCATCAATGCGACAACTTCTGTTTTTGCGCTGCAGCCTGTATGCGTCATTTTATCGCATGCAAGCTGGATGCTGATTTACAGATTTCTCGCAATGATGACTGTTACGTATTACAAGTCATTTATATAGGTCTGAAGTCGATGCTGCAAGGACTCCGTTAAAAAAAATGTACGTTGTCTTTCAACTAAGGAGAGTGGTATTCCGAATGTTCATTCCGTTTCATTGGATTTGCAACTATAACCCACTAATAAGGTCGCATGTAAAAGTAAAAACAAGGCATGATGCTAATATATTTTTGTTCTGTCCAAACTCATGTTATGCTGGTGTGGATGTGTAAATACATCCCACTATTTTGTGTATTATTTCCTGCACTTAACCCTTGTATCTGGTGGTGATTGAGTCATATTAGACTTTTTACTGAATCACGACCATGGTATTGGCATTTTCATCCAAATGCACGTAATCCTTGATTACTTTACATATTTACTTTGCATATTTTCATATTTACCGACCATGGTATTGGCATTTTCATCCAAATGCACGTAATCCTTGATTACTTTACATATTTACTTTACATATTTACTTTGCATATTTTCATATTTACCGGTCTTATTTCTATTCTTTTTTGATAATAGGCAATTATCGACTTTCTTCAATTTTTGAAGACGTGGGAATCTCTACGAAGCGCAGAGAAAATACCTATATCGGCAAGTACACTTACTGGGCTGAAAGTAACGTTAGGCGGCACACTCGACATTCTCGACAAACTAAAAAACGAGGCCAATTGGGCCTCATGACCGCTCGATACCTCATGACAGCCCGATTAAATCAGTATGCGTTGGAGGTATTTGCTAGTTATAGTGTTAATTTCTTTCTCTTCTTTGCAAGGCAATAAGAAAATCATTGTATCGAATATTCTAGAGATGGTTTGGAGTCATGCGTGCTGCCTGTGGTTCTAACGATCATCCTAATCCCGAGACCTTCATTGCGATATTTCGTCTTTTATGCTCTTATTCGCTGATCAAGCCAATAAAGGGCAGTAATGTAGGAGGCACAGAACTTTTGGAAACTCTGATGCAGACGAAGGACTCCATGGCCGCCGCGAAAGAGCCTAGAAGGCAGTGGTTGAATGAAATCGATAGACTTCTCGAAAATGGTGATTGCGATGAAAATCTGCCAGCTATCGAGTGCTCGGAGGATCACCAGTATGCGGCATCATTAGTGATTCGTCAAACGTCTTTAGCGGATCCTCGCGATGATCATCGTTATGACGTGACCCGTACAAGCGACGAGGTTCAATCGTACATATCGGGGTATATCGTGCGAGCGATGATGCGACGTCTAACTTTCACCGATTGCATCAAATTCTTGCAATCGCATAATCCTGACCCTGGGGATTCCCGCCACGCAATGATCGAGTTGATGGACAAGCATAAGGGACTTCTTTATCCGAGTGACGATTTATTCTCCTTAACAAAAATCATCGAGCAAACCGTTCTTGACGTGGTATGGAAAGTTTGAGGTTAAAATGAATACGATGAACATGATTCTAGACAAGCTTCTGAAAATTAAACAGTTGCCAATGGTTGGGTATGACAAGCATAAAAACGTCACCACTCGCAAGATCATAGATTTTTACCTGGTCATGAGAGGACATTTCATAAGCAAAGCTTATAATGCCAACAACGATGCGAAGCGTCAGAAAACCAGGGAGCATCGCAAACTTGTGAAATTATAATAAAGGATGTAATAAACTTTTCTATCATGGGTCTCTTTGAAAATTTGTTCACCAACCCTCAAACAAATATTACAATAAGATAATTTATACAATATCGTTGACATCATTATTTACTACATGCTGATCATCTGTACTCTTTATATTTATTATTCGACTCCAAATAGGTTGCAAATAAAGATTTATTCACAAAATTTAAAGAAGCAATGGATAATATTAGGAATTATGGCAAATTACTGATCATCAGAGAACATTTCATATCAAAAGCCTATAATGCCAACAACAATACGAAGGGTCAGACGACCAGGGAGTATCGCAAACTTGCCAAATTACAATAAACAATGTTACAAACTATTCGCAGTACATACAAATTTGTATAGCATAACAATAAGAAAATGTACATAATATCGTTGAATCATTATTTATTACACGCTCATCGTCTGTATTTTTTAACAGGGATGTCTTTATATGCTATTTATTAATTCTGGAATAATCAATGCAGTCTCCTCACTTATTGAAGTTTAAATTTCGTTAAATATAAATCACATTGATTTTTTTTGTAACCTTTACGAAACTATTTCATTTCTTTTTGTTAGTATATTATAAAGTCGATATAATGCTATTCTATGTCCTTACTTTTACAGATTGGCAGTAATTAGAAGTTTCATAAAATTGTTATAATACCGATGACGCGTGATTACACTCAATTACACTGAAGGGCCATGTGTATATTGACCGTAGGTGCCTAGCTTCAGCAAGGTTCCGCGTACAGTTTATTTCTTGCTTACTTCACTCGGACCAACTTGCGTCCGCAGCGACACCTTTCTTGCTGAATTTTTGAGGTCGCTTTTTTAGGCCGTTCCCCATTAGAGATCGGACTCCTTTACTCTAGGCTCCATGTATGGACCGACCGCAACCACATCAGTCACGCGAGAGTTTGCGATCGCGATGGTTGGCGTACGATCTCTGGGAGGGCGCTGCAAGTACAACTTCTCTATTATAGAATGTGTTATCACCGTCGATTGTCACTCCAAGAATGGGTCGAACGATTTCCGTTTCTCCGATGCAAGGTATCGTGTTTTTCCGACATATTACATATTGACCGAGCTTCCCTTCGCGAGTGAGAGCGAAAAACGGTTTTTACATTTGGATTTTGAGTCAACATCATTCTCCCCCGCCGCTTTTCATGTTTCGTCTGTCGTTCTTTCTATCTCCCTTTACCCATTGATATCCGCGTTGGCATAAAAAAAATTCGCAGTTATCAAGAGAAACCCACTGAGCGGAAAGTTTATCCTGTCGCGGCAAGGTAGCGGCTCGGTCGTGTTATTATTGTTTTTTTAATTTATTTTCTTTAGTGCTCGTGCGCCATACTGTGTTTATAGATACCGCGGAGTTATAGCCACCTCGGACTTTGATGCACCGTTGGGCACGCGCGCGCCTCGTCGTGTCGTTGTTCTCGTTTCTGCATTTTCGTACGGTGGTGTCAATCACAACGGAATGTGAGTGTAAAATTATTGCTTGTTTCTGTCTCTTTCTTCTGTTCGTCGTTATCTCGGAGAATTGTTTTAAAAAAAAGTTTACTATTTAACGTGACGCTCTGTTTATTGAGAATTTTCGGGTTCAGTTTTGTGAAGACAAAAAGGGAGGTGCCGAGTTTGCCGCGTCTTCGAAATACGATCGAAGAAGCTCGCGACAGAGCCCAGGGGGAGCCTTTGGACTCTTTCGCGCCAATCTTCCCGGCGGCGAGAGGTAAGCCCCTCTCCGCGACTGCTTAATTTTTCTTTTCGTACTCCCGACTTGCGTGCACCCGTTTACTATGAGAAATTAGCGTATAGCGTTCGCGGTAATGAGGCACCAATTGTATACGGGATAACGTCGCGAGATTATATATATTTGCGTGATACGGCTCAATTTGTCTATCGCAAAGTAAGCTTGTGAGGTTAAGTCATAAAAAGTGCCGTTTTGAAGGTCTCGAACGCAAGGACAGCTTTTGTTTATGTTTGTATATTGCGCCCGGTATGGGTGGAAGAACTTTTCATTGAAAAACAAAAATCCTTTGAAAAATGATTTTATGACGAAAGAATCGTGAAGAATTATGATAAAGATAAATGAAGGAAATATAAAGCTTTTTCATGTGGACGAGGTTGCTTTCTCTGACGAAATTTTAATCAAAACTTACTATCATTAATTAAACATCTATTTCCACTATATGCAAGAGAGCATTTATTAACATTTAAATAAACTCGTTTCTTCATTATATATATATATATATATATATATATATATATATAGGGACAACGCGCTTCCTTGACATTGCCTGATATACTCGCTATCTCACGACGTTTGTGTGTATATATATATATATATATATATATATATATATATATATATATATATATATATATATATATATATATTTATTTATTTATTTATATATACATATACACACGCCCGCAATACGGTGAGACAGCTAGTGAAAGAGGGTTAGGAGAGGGGGTATCTTAAAATAGACGAGCTTCGGCACCTCTGCACTCGCGTCGCGGCACCAGCACGCTGATTCCCCGAGTGAGACAAACATTCGTGGTACTACGGGAACGTTCGTGGTCCTACGAACGTTCGTAATACCACAAATGTTCGTCTCACTCGGGGAATCAGCCTGCACAGCAACGCGACCCACCATTTTGTAGTTTGTGGACTCTTGTTAGTCGGGTGATAAGGCGAGTTTATATATTCGCGGATATATCGATTATTCGCGTTTACTATACCGATAAATATCGATTTTTACAATGGAATTTTCCACAGTGGAAGGTTAAAAAAAATTCCGTCAAGACGACAGAATATAGTATGTTAATGCTGGCACGTGATCAGATTCGGCGATTTATCACTCTCGAATGGCCGAGGGTGAATTTAAAGCGGGAAATTTGAATGATAACATTCATACATTTAATTTAATTTCTCATTCGCGTAATAAATTATTAAAGATCTGAATATTAATCATTAAAACAATTATTATTTGTTTGTCTTAACTGAGACTAACGAATATTGGGATACTCTTGGAATCCAAAAATTTTAATTATTCGTTTAAATTAGCAAAAAAAAAAGAAATTATTTAAAAAATTATTTTACAATAGATATTTCAATGTTTCTCATATCTTTGATTTTTAATTGAGAAGCGTCGGAGAATTTTATTGGTTTTTTTACACCCAAGACATTCACACGAGAGACGTTCATCAACATGGAGGTTTGTAAACTCGTATATCACTGAAGTTTCGAACAACATTTTTACGTTCGAAATCTAATCAAACGCCCGAATTCGTTGATAAATATGTATGACGTATTTTTAGGGCTCAAAAGATGTTTAATATAGCACCGAGGTTACCAGTACTATGACGTATCCCAAAATATTACAAACACGAAAATTTTTCATTAAGAATACTCAGTGTAGCCTCATTGGTAGGTTTTTGGTTCGATTTTTCGCATTTTCAAATTGCATTTCAGTGCCGTGAATGAAAAACTCGTCGCGATGTCGATAAACAAATCCATATCTCGGAAACTTAAACGTTGTGATTTCGAGTTTTACACGTAATAATTAAGTTCAGCGACAGCTTAATCGTGGTGGAAGATTGATTTTCAACATAATTGAAATTTGTATTTCCGCGGTACGTTTTACAAATTTACAAATAGTTACAAATTTTCCGAAAAGAAAAGAAAAAAAAACAATCTGTTTATACACAGTCCGTTAAAGTAACGTAATTTGGAGACGAAGGAATAAGAACATGAAATCATTGGGTCAATCGTAAATAAAGTCGACGACGACGACGAAACGGGGTAGGAGCATAAATAGGCCAGGAAAGTCCCGACAATCATTGGAAGAACCTTTCCGATTTCTCTCTCTCTCTCTCGCTCTCTCTCCATCAGAACGATCTATTTTAGCGAATATAATCTGGCGCCTCACAAGTGGGTCATCGGTAATCGCGATGTTTCCAGTTTATATTACTATTAATCATAATATTTTCCCTGGTTCGATGGAAATTAAAATCACTTTGGTACATTAAAAGAAAAGCATAACATAAAAATCTAAATAAATTTACAAAAATTTCGCTCGCAATAATTTTATCGTGTCCTTTGAAATATAATTTCATTCGCGTCGTTGGTCCAGTTAATTCGCAGTGAAACTGCTGTTATAGTAAATACATTAACGCACTATAATACCGTATTTCGCGAGTAGGCGGTACGCTATAAATACGCTTGGATGACAAGCGTGGACTTCCTAGTGTTGTACCGTGCCAAGTGGAGCCCCGATGCATCATCGGAACCTCCAACACGTGTTTATTTTTTACCTTCTTACTTCCGATTTCCCCTTAATTACAAATGGAATTACTTCCGAGGAAGAATATTGCTTTGATTGTTTTCCTTAAACATCAAAAATCGTATTGAACATTTTTTTCAATAAAGAAAAAGGACAATGGCAATAGCACTTTTTTTAAATTCCATATTCACGAATTTAACCTATCCGGGTGGTATATTCTTTTTAAATTTGTTTCAGCTACATAACGAGCACACGTGCCCGGACGAGAGGGTAGGAATAAAAAGTGTTTGAGCGACGATGCCTCGGTGAGTTGGGTGGGAGTGGTGGAAGTGAAAGTGGCTGGTGGTGTTTGTAAATGCGTTGCGTCGGTGAACTTTCGTAGGCATTGGCAAAAGGATCATGTCCAGCGAGCAACCACCCAATTCTACGATTCCACCTAAAGGTAGAAGAAAAATTCGGAATGAATATTGTTGTTGTTGTTGTTGTTGTTGTTTTGGGGAGTTAAAAAAACTCGAAGGTAATCGACTTTTTCTCATGTTTTTTTCGTTTGCATTTTAATCGTGCGAGGAATGACTCGAGAAAATTGTCCTCATGCATTGCTAGAAATAGATTGGCGCGCCGGTTACGATCGCATTTGCACTTTGTTCTTTCTCCCTCTCGGCGGACGTTGAATGACAAAAACGACGATCGTGACGAAACGCGAACGTTCGAAGTAAAGAGAGAAAAAAGAACGTTTCAAGATAGTTGAAAATAATAATTTCCGTAAAATAGTAATTGATCGTTATTTTGAAACTTTAGTCATTCCGATGAAAACAAATTTCTCGAATGTAGAGATTTGTTTCTGATGAATTTTCAGATATAACGTTTCGAAATTTACACCAATTCGTATCTCCATAAAGCTTGATTAAGTTGTCGTTTTTTTTAAATCATATCAAATTGACGAGATTACGAGAAAAAAAATGGCATTAAAAAGCCCTTGAAAGGGCGATGGTCGAAATGAAAAACCCACTTATTTTGCTGGAGTGTATAAAACACATTATGATCCTCTGACTTTCTGTAAGGGGAAATTCGCAAATAAAATTCGCGTAGATCTTTCCCTGATCGTAATTTATCGAAAAGATCATTTCATTTTTATTTTTCATCCGTCAAAGACGCGTTTTACGATGGCAAATAACGTTCAAACAATACACAAAAGCTAGTCAACCATAGAGCGTTAGAAAAAATCGCTATTTCTATGTCTATAAAATATTTATTCGCGATAAAAAAAACTATCGCAAGTTCGATTGAAATTGTCTATTTCAATAAAACAGCGCCTGTATATCGTTGTATACGTAATAATTGACGGAGCCCCGGACGATAAAAAAAAATATCGTTGACAAAAACCGTGGGAGATCGGATTTATCGATTATTTCATTTATTCGTCTCCCGTTTACTATTTCAAATGCCGCGAGCCCCACCAGGGCTGTATTTGAATAATGTACGTATCGTCGGAACGCCGGGGCGAAACATTCGTTAAATTTGAATAAACCGCTGCGGTGAGAATAGTGAAGCGCTTTATACGCGTATATACGAGGTCTGTTAAAAAAGTATCGCGACTTTTGAATTTCCGCGAGCTACGTATATTCGATTTTCGATTTTTTTGTGGCGTTAGGTTGGTACTCGTGTCCCTCACTTATGCTGAAAAAATCGGCCATTTTGAATGTTTAGTTAATTGTTGACGGCTGTTTTGGTTAGACGTGTTTTGGCTTGTCTTCGATTTTTGGCTATTCCAAAAAAGCATCTTCCATTGCGATGATTGAGCTTTGATTTCCACGTCATAACCATAAACCCATGATTCGTCACCAGTTGTGACCCTCTGGAGCTTTGGGTCGTCGCAGATCGAGTCCAACAGCTCTTTAGCAATGTTGACGCGACACTGTTTTTGTTCGAAATTGAGCAATTTTGGCACGAATTTCGCGGCGACCCGTCTCATGCCCAAATCATTGGTCAAAATCGAATAGCACGAGCCAATCGATATGTTTGGTTCCTCAGCAACTTCTCGAACGGTGATTCGACGATTGGCCGATATTATTTTCTTCGCTACATTAATGTTTTCGTCTGTTGTTGATGTGCTCGGGCGTCCGGAACGCATTTCGTTGTTCGGATCTTCTCGGTCCTCTGAGAACATTTTGTACCACCGATAATCGTTGCTTTGGTCCAAGGTAGCTTCACCATATCCCACAGTCAACATTCGGAATGCGTCCGCGCACTTAAGGGTGAACACCACTGTGACCCCCAGTTTTTTTTCACATTTTTCAAGAATTTTTTTTTGTGGGAAAAAAAAGAGATATTCGAAACATTTTCTTGGGTTTTTTTCCTTGTGTATTAATATATCAAAAAACATTTTTTTCACATTTTTCACGCCGCATGGTGGCGCTGGGGAAGCTCTCGCGTCAGGTGCTGTCATCTCCGTGGCACGCAGCAGAACTCTCTTCAACGTCGATCTGAAAAAAAATACCGAGTGTTTTCGTTAATAATATGATATTTTGAAGAGAAGTACATAGGGATTTGGAAAAATATTGTTTTAGAAAAAATATTTTTCCAAATCCCTATGTACTTCTTATAAAAATATTTTTTTAAAACAATATTTTTCCAAATCCCTATGTACTTCTCTTCAAAATATCATATTATTAACGAAAACACTCGGTATTTTTTTTCAGATCGACGTTGAAGAGAGTTCTGCTGCGTGCCGCGGAGATGACAGCACCTGACGCAAGAGCTTCCCCAGCGTCACCATGCGGCGTGAAGAATGTGAAAAAAATGTTTTTTGATACATTAATAAACAAGGAACAAAAGCCAAAAAAAATTTTCGAATATCTCTTTTTTATCCCACAAAAAAAAATTCTTGAAAAATATGAAAAAAAAAACAGGGGATCACAGTGGTGTTCACCCTTAATTTTGTTTTTCACACAAAATTTGATACGGATTCTTTGATCCATTTTTTGGAATAGGAAAAAATCGAAGACAAGCCAAATCACGTCTAACCAAAACAGCTGTCAACAATTAACTAAACATTCAAAATGGCCGATTTTTTCAGCATAAGTGAGGGACACGAGCACCAACCGAACGCCACAAAAAAATCGAAAATCGAATATACGTAGCCCGCGGAAATTCAAAATTCGCGATACTTTTTGAACAGACCTCGTATGAACATATTAGAAATTTTGAAAAATTAAGATATTGCGGTAGTGATGGGATATTCGGAATTCTTTCCTTATCGTAATTAACTGATCGTTAGTGGGCAATCATTGAAATAACAACGAAAATTGACTGGGTCAGTCTCGCGGATATAATTTTACCACTGCGTAATTATGATTACGGAGATACCATTGCGAAGAAAGAAGAAAAAAAAACTCTCACAAATAAGACTTAAAATATGAAAAGAGAAGGATAAAAAAATAGTTTATAATCGAGCACCGGGAGTCGAGAGTGAACAGCAGTGGAAAAATAAAGTACGTTCTCCCTCTCTCGCTCTCCACGGGCGAAATGGCACGAAACACGTGGTGGCCTGGTGAGCAATTCTCCGCCGCGAATTCCCGATATATGCTGATGCAAGCCGAGTGTATTGAATAATGCATGAACGGAGAGAATGTATAATGAGAGAAAAGGACGAGAGAGTCAGGATCGAGGAGGAAAATGTGTTCGGCGGCAACGACGAACGAACGACGTCGATGTCGACCAATTGGCGAGGGAGCGATGAGGTTGCGAAGATGGCGAAGGGCGAGGGGAGAGTGGTGGGAGAGAAGAATTGCATATGCGCCGATTGCACATCTATTTTTAGACAATGGTCATGTGTCTATTACATGTGTTGTCCGACGGCAAAATCATCTCCTATCTCGTCGTATCCACGATCTATCGCACTCGATCGTTGCTTAGTTCGACCCTCGCAATAGACAAAGATTTAATAAAAGTCTATAAAAAAAAATAATCAAATCAAGCCGTTGGTCGAAGTATTTTTATAATTTTTTTTTCATTGAACAACGAATTCGTTACTATCGCGCTGGTCGCGTATACTGGACGCGCGGTCGGTGCGCGGCTTCGGCGATCTCTCACGTGAAGCGGTATTGGCCGCGGTCGGTACTGGGATGTGTGACCACTTAACCGTGCACCGGCTCGCACGCGAACTACCGAACGGGGAAGCTGTTTTTCCGAGTATCCGACGGTAATACAACTGAAACTCAGTAAAAATTGAAAAAAAAGCCGTCCTTATCGACACAGGTTTTCCGCAGTTTCACCGTGCCCGCGGCGAATGCGATACAGCTTAGACTAAAAAGTAGCGATTGGAGGGAATAATTGGGAAGGGTCTTACGTAAAAACCCGCAAGGGTATACATTGGAACGCGTCAATAATAAAAAATAAAATATAAAAAATACCTTTTATCATTATTTACAATTATTATTAGTTTGGCTCGTTTCATAGTTGCCAAAATGCCAGAGTTGCCGCAATACGCGATGCGTCTTCCATAGCCCGAAGACCGCAACGAAACTATATCTTTAGGGAACGAGAGCCGGATAATAATATGAATGAAATAGTGAGAGACGATTGGGCAAGTGGTCGCGCGAACCGAACTCTCGTCGTATTTCGCGTCACCCTATCGGTTCTCCGCTATTTCTCCGATTTTTCGTTTATCCTCCTTCTCACATCCGTGCCCAAGAGCCAAAACTACAATGATTTCGGTGTCTTAAAACATTTTTTGTAATAACAGCGAAAAGTAACGGTTTCTTTTTAAATAATAAATAATAAATGCACGATAAAAAAAAATCCGACACGCCGATAGGATCAATAACAGGAAACAACCTGTCATTCGCATAGACACGTGTATAGAGCGAGAATTTATCGGAAAGATGATAAGAAAATATATTCGCGTTGATCAACGAAAATTCGTGACGCCAAATGAAAAAGAAAAAAAAACAACAAACTGAATCAATATTTGTACGATCGAGACGAAAATTAGGAATATCTATAATAGCTCTAGTATTAGCGGGAGTCAAACTGGCGCTCCTCCACATGAATGAAGACGATGACGCGATATATTTCCGCCGCAGAACTATCGGCGGCGCGACTTCTCTGAGCGCGTGTACGTAAGTCAGAAGCAGATGCGGAACGACATTTTTCGTGTAATGGGGCGGGAGGGGGGACGAGGTGGAGAACGTGGTTGCGATAAAAGAGATTAAAAAAAAACAAATGACGTAGAGAGACGAAAAGAGAGTGACAGAATCACTCTCGAGACCCTGACGACGTTGCGACACGACGGTTTCGTACGGTCCATGCGTGTGTGTGTATCAGAGAACTTCCCACGGGTCGGCAAGTTGCCGACTCCGTAATATATTGTTCCTCCTCCTCATATGTTTCTTCCTGTCGTTCTTTTTTTTCCCGAGACAGTCCGCGGAAGGGCGCGGAGCATATTTTCACGAGTATTATTAATCGAAAGTGTCGTGCCAAAGAATCGAAAATAAACACTCCGGCGTCGGTGGTAGATTAAGATTGGTACGCGGGTGGAAGATTGCGCGGAAACGAGACCGCAGAGTCGAGAGTATACGGTGATTGGATAGAAACAATTAATGAAATAATTATTATATCAATTATTCGATTAACGGCTTATCTATCGTACTATTAATTAATTATCCGCATCGATTACGATCCGTTATCGATTTATATGGTGTTCGTTTCTCGGTTCATTAATGAATTCAATAAGACTCGGGGAACGGGCCGTGAAACGTTGAAAATTCAAGGTAAAACACTCGCCCGTCTACGAAAAATTCACCGACGAATACTTCGGAACATTTGTCACGAATTTATAAAATTTAATGGCGCATTTCTCTCGCACACGTGCAAAAAGCAGACGCCCAGAGAAGAATACTCTCTGCCAGGATTACCTGTTGGACATTCGGTGCCAGAAACATATGTTTTAAAATGTCAAATTTCACTGCTCCTTTATATCAACGTACACCACACACACCTTTTTTTTATCTTCATTTTCGACATTAGTTTATTAGTTTATTTATTTTTCTTTTCGTCAAGAGAGAATCACAAAATTTTATCAAATTTTCTCCTTGCTGATCGGACAAACGCGTTGAAGGACGGACTAATATCAAGTTTATATAGAGGGGTAGATACTTTGTTATGCATAGAAATAAGGAGAATGTTATATGAATGTAGAAAAAAAATGGCCGTTGAATCGCTTTGAGTCGTTCAAAGACGTAAAATGTCTATATATATGTACGTATATATTTACAAAGGCGTAGGAAACCCTCCCCTGGGGCGCGTCGACAACAAACAGCCGCTTTGGGGAGGGGAGATAGAAACTTGAAATAAATCGTTTGCGCGATACATAATAAACAGGTATTCTGAAAACATCCGAGAAACACAAAAATAGATGTGGACGAAGTCGCGAGCAAAAAACCAACGCCCCAGTAGCGGCAACCACCGCTATGCCGCGGTCATCCCCGAGTTAACGACTCGTAAGAGAACGTCGTAGTTGTTAATGTTTCTTACCATTCTCTCTCTATATACAGGGTTTATATACTATTTAGTATCCTTCGGGAATAACTAGAATAACGCGTTATATATCTTCTAACCCCACCGACTCTCTCTCTATCTCTCTCTGCCCCCCCCCCCCTTCGTTCATAATTAACCGTGAGAAAAAGATAAGACATAGGATGAGATTCAAGGACTTCTAGATCTGTTTTGTTACATATATTAATACAATCCGAGACGCTTGACAAACGACCGACCGTAAAATTTTTTATTCAAACGGTACATTTTTGAAAATTCAATCTACAATCATTTCGAGAGTCAATGAATCAAGCAAGTTTTAATCCATTTTTTTAATCATATTTGACGATGTACGGTGCAAAATAATTCCTCCGTATTATTGGTCTCTCTCTCTCTCTCTCTGTTCCATCATGTTTACCAAGTACGCAGAACGGTCAGTTAACAACATCGACAATCTTTTCGACAAGATTTCTCGGTCTTGTTAACTGTCGCTCGTGGATTAACCGATCTACTTTTGGCATCTCTCGCACCGACCAACAGTTTATATATATATATATTACCCGAGTACTTTATATTCAATGAGGTCATAACTCTTTGGCGAACCCTGGCGCGGTAATATGAAAAAAAAAAAAATTATATTTATTAGGGCGATTTTTTTTTTCGACCATTTTTTTTTCTCAGTCCCCATCTGAAATTTTGTTGGATATGTCGAAAAACAAATTCCCTGAAAGTTACAGCCCTCAATATTATTTCTAAGTACTTTCCTTTAGCGTGAAAACATTTTCCATCTAAAACACACGTAAATCGATTTTTTTTTTTTCAAAATTCTATAACTCAGCCGCATTTTATGCTATCATATTGTTCTTGGTTTCGATTTACTCAGAATAAAACAATCTAAAAAAGTGCCTATTGCAGCGAAAGTGTAAATTGTACTGGTGAGTTGGTACGGGTCACTGAAGTTGATTTTTACTCAAAATTCTCGTTTTTTTGCTGTTATCTCCGAAACAATTAACTTTACGAAAAGAATGTAAACGAAAAATTTGTTCAAAATTTAATTTCCTACAAAAAAGGTGCTATCGACCCAATTGTAAAAGTTTTATACTACTCATAGATTAATATTTCTTGAGATATTGAACTTTAACTTATGAGTAGTATACAATGTTTACGGTTTATATTACCGTAAAAGTTTTATACTACTCATAAGTTGAAGTTCAATATCTCAAGAAATATTAATCTAATCAATTGGGTCGATGGGACTTTTTTTGTAGGAAATTAAATTTCCAATACATTTTTCGTTTACATTTTTTTCGTAAAGTTAATTGTTTCGGAGATAACAGCAAAAAACGAGAATTTTGGGTAAAAATCAACTTCAGTGACCCGTACCAACTCACCAGTACAATTTACACTCTCGCCGCAATAGGCACTTTTCTAGATTGTTTTATTCTAAGTAAGTCGAAATCAGGAACAATATGATAGCATAAAATGGGGCTGAGTTATAGAATTTTGAAAAAAAAAAAATTCGATTTACGTGTATTTTAGATGGAAAATCTTTTCACGCTAAGGGAAAGTACTTAGAATTAATATTAAGGACTGTAATTTTCAGGGAATTTGCTTTTCGACATATCCAACAAAATTTGAAGTGGGGACTGAGAAAAAAAAATTGCCCTAATATATATATATATATATATGGTTTATTATTTATCTTTCATTAGTCTCTCGAGGAAATGATCGTCTGTGCGTTATGTTAATTTTTACATTGATTCAACATTTCCTCTTGGGCACGTAAGCGATGTTTCGGCTCCATACCGTCACCCACTTCTGTCTGTTCATGTGAATCACCACAGCGCAGAGTATAGCACATATACCGATACCCTTCATGCACACAATTTTTCTTTCGTCCCATTTTTGATTAGCCGTCCATGTTAAAAATTCCACAACGTCCTTAGCGATTTGCGATTGAGTAGCCGGTGTTCCGTCGTCAAATTCGACTACGCCATCTTGAATCATCTTTGACGGGAAATATTTTGATTTGGGGATGAAAACAGGTGAAATGACGTGTAAAAAAATAATAATTAATCATGCAGGAAGAATTATTCTTTCGTACAATTTTTCGAAGTCGTAAATCGTATAAATAACCAACCTGAGGCATGGATATAGCTCCACCGGGAAAATAAGCGTTGAACATTTGTCCATCGGCCAATTCGAATCCCGCCGGTGGTTCTTTGTATCCCGTTAACAGCGAGAACACGTAATCCTTCCCCGATCTTCTCGCGTTTATTATCAGACTGAGATCGGTCGGATGTGCGCCATTGTTAGCCGCTCTAGCGGCTTCCTCGTTTGGAAATGGCGCCGGTACGTGATCGTGCATCTTACCCGGTCTTTTGTAATAATTTCCCTCGTCGTCGGGTCCATCGTCTATCTGTAAGAAAAATAATAAAAGTTATTATTCAAGTTTAACGAAAAAAAAAAGATCCGATCGAGGTGTAATCTTTTTTCTGGAGAAGGTTTTGTGAAAAAAGAACTGAACGAATAACGAGGAATAGTGAGGAAAATTATGCGGATTGGAACGATGATTTCATTCGTAAAATTTTCGTTCACGAACCAAAAAAAAAATACAACCAAATTGTTTCGCACGATCAAACTTGGTCCTCGAGGGGCGGAAAAATATTCACAAATTATTTATTTCGTTTACTTCGTACTCGGCCGCGATGGCTTTCACCTCATCCTCTGTGTGTGAAACACCAACGAGATCGACGAAGCACAGATAACGGAGACTGTGACAGGTCGAACAAACGTTTCGATAAACGTGCCATCCGCGTCGTATGCTCGAGTGATCGAGCGACGAAAAAGTTCCGTCCATTGACCACGGATAACTCGGTGGTTTGGCCACGAGACCCATTGCCATCACCGATCTGTCAATGAGATAGATTATTGAGCCGCAAATCGTCAATCCACCGGTCACCACACCCAATAGCGTCTTTACGTTCCTACGATCGCGTCCAAACGACGAGACTCGCCAAGAAAATCGTCGCCTAGTAATTCCGTTCCAACTGGAAACACGATCGCAATGAGAGACGCAAGATCCGATCCGAGGTCTGAGAAATCCGGCGTGTCTCGTTACAAGTGCCATTTTTTTTCACGATTAACGCCGCGGGAGACAGGTGATTCGATAAAAGACAACTTCAGTTGTTCGTTACCGTTTTTTTCCATTTATTTTTTCTTTAGTCATCTTACTTTTCTTTTATTCTATATAATTCCGGTTCGTTATTACATTCTTTTAACTGATCGATCGATCGATTTCAACGATATTTTTTTTTCTTGCATATTATCGTTATTGTTCTCTTTTTTGTTGGTAACGAAATATGATTCGCGATTAAAATTAGACGGTACTAAAAAATATTCGATATTTCGATAATCAGTCCTGTTGACGCATCAAAAATATGGCTAAATATGGAGCTAAGGGGACCCATTTTCGATGACCTTTGGAATAGGCCCATTCGACGCGCTTTTGCACGAGAAACAACTTTTTCCTCTGACAAAATTGGGGCCGTTATTTATTAAAAAGTTATTAGCAAATAAAGTTAATAATTCATATAGCTATTTTCCTTATACCAGTCAGTCCATATCATCTTGTCCTACATATGTGTTGTTAAGGCACCAGACCACGGTGCGCGCGCGGTACGAGGGTGTATTTTTTATCATTTTTTCGAGCAAACGATGAATGGGTTTTTTTTATTGATACTAATATTCAATATATACATGTAGAAGATACTACACACAGTTTCTTATTCGATTCTTAAGAATAGTTCGCGGTGTACGCCGCTTCCAAAAGGACACTCCGACGAAGTTGCTGCTTGGTGGTTGACAGCAATTGAGGTAGTAGTCTGGTAACTTAAGCCGATTTTCATGTCTTTTTTGGAGCGCGTTTTTTTGTAGGAAAATGAAAATGAATCGTTTTGGATATTTAGGATGTTTTTATTTACATATTAAAGTTACAAAAAAAAAATGTTTGAAAAAATTTAATAGTTTATTATTATTATTATTGATCGAAGTTGGCGTCGCGAAAAAAAGCGCGTGGGTGGCCCCGGTGATTTTGGTTCTTGATGTTATCTGAAATAAAAAATTCTTGATAATTCTTGATATAGATTACGAATTATCAAGAATTTTTGATTCAGTAGTTCCGACCAGAATGACATGTCTATAGAGACATGTCATTCTGGTCGGAACTACTGAAGTTAAATTTCCTGGATAAATAACAAAATGGCGGACTTTGGAAAAAAACGTTCGTTTCCATTTTGTTATTTATCCATGAAATTTAACTTCAGTAGTTCCGACCAGAATGACATGTCTATAGATTAAGAATTATCAAGAATTTTTTATTTCAGATAACATCAAGAGCCAAAATTACCGGGGCCACCCACGCGCTTTTTTTTCGAGGTGCCAAATTCGATCAATAATAATAATAAAACTATTGAATTTTTTCAAACAAATTTTTTTTTGTATCTTTGATATGTAAATAAAAACATCCTAAATATCCAAAACGATTCATTTTTATTTTCCTACAAAAAAACGCCCTCCAAAAAAGACATGAAAATCGGGTTAAGTTACCAGACTACTACCTTAAGCCGTACGGTTCATCAGAAAAATACAAAAAAAATATATTTATAAACTAGGCATATAGGTTTATGGCATCACGTAGGGGCATTTCGATATCTAAAAAAAAACAAAATGGCGGACCAGCGAATTTTATTTCCCATTTTCACAGAAAATTTTCATCGTTTATGAAAAAAAAAAAAATAGAAGGCGGCCCTTTATAAAAAATTCCTACTTGGTGCTATAGAGACTGGATTTTCGAACATTTTAAGACTTGGTACATGCAATTCGGATGAATAGTTTTTTAAATATGTTGTCAAGCAGGTTGAAAAACGTAGTTTCGAGAAAAACGCGTTCAAAGTTTTGCCCGGCGCGGTCGTGCGCTTGGAACGGTTTCACATAAAATGCTGTATCTCCGTCAATTTTACGAATTTCTTTACAAAATTTGGCAAATGCATCTTCCAAACAATGAAAAAAAAAACAAAATAAAAAAAAACATTTTTACCGTGGTCAGGTGCCTTAAGTCTGAGTAACATACAAAAAATTTTATCCGTCGCTCATTGTTTGTTAAAAAGTTATTAACAAAAGCACTTTCATAAATCAAACATGAAATACTTGTTCTGGTGTATGGTGAACAGTACACGTATCAGCCGGGCGGCGGGGGGGCTGCACCCCCCAAACACCAGCCCAAAAACAAACCAAACAACCGAAACAACACAAACAACCCGTAAATATAGTAAATGACACAGTAATACCCTTTGCTGAAACGTATGCTACTCATCATACTAACAGAAATAAAGATGAGTGAATGTCGGTGCGAAGGCGAGGGGGCGTGTGGGCGGAGGGGTGGGTCGTGTGTGGGGGAGTGGAGGGTTATTTGTTTATTTGTTTGTTGAGTTTGTTTGTTTGTTTGGGTTGTTTAGGTTGTTTGGGTTGTTTTTCGTTTGTCTTTGAGGTGGTGTGTGGGGGGAGATGCGGCGGCCGCAGCTCCCTCGTTCATACGTGTACTGTTCGCTGTACACTAGTTCGTAGTAACTAGTATTTCATGTTTGATTTATGAAACTTCATTTGTTAATAACTTTTTAACAAACAATAAACGACGGATAAAACTTGTTGTATGTTACTTAAGGGGTTATTCTTAACAACGTATGTGAAAAACAAGATGATTGGGACTGACATATAAGGAAAATAGCTTAATGAATTATCAACTTTATTTGTTAATAACTTTTTAATAAATAACGGTCCCCAATTTTGTCAGAGGAAAAAGTTGTTCAGGAAGGCTCCCTTGACATCATATACGAAGGACAAGGTCATCGGAAGTGGGTCCCCTTTGCTCTATATTTACCTTCGAAATATTCGCGGTCCCATTCTATTAACTTTTACCACCGGCTAATAGCCATATATGTTATATATTTCGTCTATTAATAAGGTTTCTGGATTCGCATATATGATTGATACACGGGGTACACGCGAATATACGAATTTCGTTATACGACGTTGATTACACAATAAGAATTACGCAACGTGTCTCTTTTATACACAACAAGAATAAGCCAAGACACGACGTTGCAAACGGAAAATTCGCGGAGGGGTGGGGTATTTCCGTACAGGCTTTATAAATAGAAAAGTTGTTACGCGCGTCGCGAGTGAAGGCATTATGTTATGTATTTATCAATATATATATAGATATATCGAAGAGAGCGAGTTGTGGTTATTTGCGAGCTTACCTTTGCCTTATATTATTTACGAGATGATGCTCCGTTTATTTCTCGTTCCGGTCGATGCCTATTACATCCTCTCGATCAATTTGTAATTTACTTTTTTATTCTCAACGTCTGATGTTTGCTTTTTTTTTCTATTCATTTCGCTTCATTATGTCATTATCTCATTATTAATTTTTTTCTTCGTTCGAATAAAAACGAAAATTTGACGATAGAATAAATTGCATTAAAGTAATACGATGACTCTAATACGTCGCTAATGTCTTACACGGTGAATTAAGTTTGCTTCGTTTATATTGAACGAACGGTGTCGCGTCAGAGCTGCCGAAAAGTTTCAACACGATTTTCTATATAGTTATAACAGCGTCCGCTAACCATCGGCAAACTACCGAGATTATTTGGAAAATTTGATTGCCCCCTCGTCACGGTTACTCTCGCTCCCTTTCTCTTCCTATTTGAAAATCGAATATTCCCCCGATAGCTGCGGGCTCTCTCTCTCTCTCTCTTTCTCTCTGTATCGCTGTATCGAGCAAAATTAATGTATGGAATTGATTGAAAGGATGAGTAAATTTGGAATGCGAAGTAAATTTTATGAGATTTTTTTCAAAACACAAATAAACTGTTTAAGACTTGAATGCTTGAGATTTTATTTTTATTATTATTTGTCAATTAAATAACCAAACTGATAGATTCGATGATGTACAGTGATAGTTAGTACGAACCCGGTAAACTTATGTGAAATATTAGATATTCTCGTTAATTTATCACCGAACGTATGAGGGGCCTCGAGAGATTTTATTGCAGACTCTGCTCGGTCGCTAGGAGGTTTATTTCCGGGGCTCTCACGTGTCGACGGCGGTTACTATTATAGACCCGTAGATGATTGTTAAAGTGTCCGATGCGTTAAAATTGTCGCACGATCCGGTGTGTTTACCAGATGCTTTACGAAATACAATCTTGAAAAGGTGATCTCAAGGATAGGCGAAAGGAGAGAGCCGTCGCGAAATTTCGTTTCAATAATTCCTCCGATGAGACGTTAAAAGAGCACCTGGGGTTCCCTTTGAGTATGAGTTATTCCTTTAATGTCATCCCAGTACTATTAGCGCATCTTATTCACGCCGCCAATTGGTGAAAACGCGGTGGTTGGATCGACGCCAACTGTCGACGCGTTTAACTGCTGTTTTTTTTCCTCGGCCGATTTATACACGGTTTTACCTAATTATCATTCTGGTTTCTCCACTAAGAAATAGTGGACGCGGGTGTGGACCGCGAGAGGAGATGTTTTCAATTGAGCTTGACTTTGTGGAAGATATCTTGTTGAGGAAAATGTGTCGTCGCGCGTCTCGACGCTCGAAATGGGCTCGTGTTCAACAACGAATTTCATCATTTTTCACTACTTACAGTACCAAAATTTGTACATTGTCCAATCGCGGTCAAGGATTTTTCGGAAAGCGTGTTAATTTATTTAAAAAAAATTGAAACATCAACCGCGTAAATACTTCGGATTTATGTAAGTGAATACAAGAATTTGTTTTCATTTCAATATTATCAGTTAAAGATCTGTTTTTTTTTCTTCCCGTCATTTACGAAGAGTTTTCGACATTTACGAGATATAAATTGAGAACATCGCGAGAAACAGAGTGGGACGCGATTTGTGACTGCGTATATCGTTGGTTGCCACGTGGTGGTGGTCCTTGGAAGGAATAGCAAGGTCATGTGAATGGAGGGTTGGAAGCAAAGTGCATATATAATAGGGAAAGAGAGCGAGGGCTTTTATTTTTTCTCCCCTTGCGCTTGGTCTTAAACACCTGCGTGTTATTTTCACACCCGCTGACATTATTTATTCATACAGGTTTGCTAAGCCTTGAGAGAAGATTAGTGAATTTTATTTTCATATTGCATTTCTTTGCACCCACGCGCTTTTTTTTCGAGGTGCCAACTTCGAGCAATAATAATAATAATAATAAACTATTAAATTTTTTCAAACAAATTTTTTTTTGTATCTTTAATATGTAGATAAAAACATTCTGAATATCCAAAACGATTCATTTTTATTTTCCTACAAAAAACGCCCTTCAAAAAAGACATGAAAATCGGCTTAAGTTACCAGACTACTACCTTAAATATATATACCAGGGGTGTTAGTTGAAATTTGCCGGTTTTTTCGATAAAGAAAACACTTAATTTTCAGAGGAATCTCAAAATTTTTTTAATCATAGTATTGACCATTGGTTTCTACACATTTCGCCCATCTCTCAGGCAAATTATGGATACCATCCCAAAAAACTTTTTCTCTTTCGAGGTAAACCATTCGACGAGCCATTTTTCGACTTCTTCAAAATTAGCGAAGCACTGCTCTGCAAGGGAGTGTCCCATCGATGCGAAAAGGTGATAGTCGGACGGGGCGAGGTCTGGAGAGTACGGCGGGTGTGATAATATTTCCCAATTAAGTGTTTTTAATGTGTCTTTCACCAGTTTAGCGGTATGAGACGGCGCGTTGTCATGTTGCAAGATAACTTTGCCATGTCTTCGGGCCCATTCCGGCCGTTTTTCGATCAACGCATAATTCAAATTGATCATTCGTTGTCGGAAGCGATCCTTGTTCACCGTTTCACCAGGTTTTAACAACTCGTAGTACACCACACCACACTGGTCCCACCAAACACAGAGCATTGTCTTACGGCCAAAGCGATTTGGCCTTGCAGTCGATGGGCCGGCTTCACCAGGTGAAAGCCATGATTTTTTTCGCTTCGGGTTCTCAAAATAAATCCACTGTTCGTCCTCCGTGACAATTCGATGCATAAAAGATTTCCTTTCGAATCGTTGAAGCAGCATTTCACAAACGGTTTTTCGATTTTCCATTTGTCCATCGTTCAGCTGGTGTGGCATCCATTTTCCATACTTTTGGATCTTTCCCATGGCTTTTAAACGTTTACAAATTGCTCCTCGAGTCACATTTAGTGTTTCTGCCAATTTTTGTTGCGATTGGGTTGGATCAACATCCAATAACGCCTGCAATTTCTCGTCTTCGAACTTTTTCGCTGCACCAGGATGTTCATTGTCTGTCAAATCGAAATCTCCACTTTTAAATTGACGAAACCATGTCTCACATGCTCTAATCACTGGAGCATGTTCACCATAAGTTTCTATCAGCAACCGGTGAGCTTCAGCTGCTTTTTTCTTTTGATGAAATAAGAAAAGCAACGAATGCCGCAAATGCGATTTACTTGGAACGAAACTCGACATATTCACTGAGGTAAACAAATATGACGCTATTATTTTGGCGGAATGTGACTTGCGTATTTTTGTAGGTTAATGTCAATAGAAAAAAATGACATACATGCCAAATCATAGAAATGTATACATATTGCTAGCGACATCTACTGGTAAAACCGGCAAACTTCAACTAACACCCCTGGTATATTACGAAAATGAAATTTAAAAAATTTTGTTTTCTTTGAAAATCCTGACTGCGTATAACCGCTTAAACCGACGCCAAGTGAAATCTAAAAAGTTTCTACAAAATTTCTGTACTACCTAATTGAATAACACTATTTAGCATGTATTTGGAGCACAAATTTACACAGGGTCGAAATTTTTTAACGAAAACACCACTAATAGAATATGGAGATTCATTTTTTCTATGAATCTAATAGTTAGTTTACGGGTAAACCACTTTGACGAAGCTGAACTCGTCACTGGCGCTTCTTCCCCGGTCAATGTACTCGATATGTACTATAGTAAAGTAACACAGTGGCCGAGTACAGTGGTTACTCTGTGTATCCGTAGTACACGGGTGTGAAATCTATTTGCGGAATCTTCCTTTCTCCATCCGTCCTTATCGCTCTACATCTCACTTTTCCATGCAGGTTTTACTGAATTACCTCCCGCCACCCCCGCCCTCGCGATATGTGCATTTCCGGACTCTGAGAAGACTATTTTTTTTCACCCCCCGGTTGCATGTAACGGACCTATTCGCGCCACGTACATATTAAAATACGATATACAAGTATGTGGGTTTGCCACGTTGGTGGTATGTTTTGGGTTTGTCCGGAAGACGATGAAAAAAAAAAACTACGAAACTCTAGCGCGTATTTGAGTACAGATTACCTCATAAAGGCGTACAAAACTCGAATTAGTTTCTGTTCCGTAGAAAAAAGTTATTCATTCATTTATTGATCTGTTTTTATTATTTTTCCTTGTTCCAACGTATACTCTTTAGGATGTTTACGTATGACTCTCTCCGGTTCCATTTTGTTCTAATTTTTCCCCCTGTCATCCGCTACGCTCAGAGCTAACCTAACTTCCGTTGCGCTCGCACACGTCTACACCGTATCGCGTCCGCCATGGACACCTGGAAACTGCGAAAAACCTGTGACGAGACGGTCGGCTTTGTTTTCGACCGAGTTTCAGTTGTAAAGGTCGTCCCAAAGTTCACGCAAGATTGCAATTCTGCGCCATTTGTGCGGTAAAGTGTTGCGAACGAAAAAATAAAACACAGCGTGACAGCTGACAGTTCAGGGTTATTAAAAATGGAGCGCTACGCGAAAGAACAACGCGTAGTGATTTAACTTCATCAACTGTGAAGAGATTAATTTAAAAATTTAGGGAGACTGGATCAATTAGTGATTTTAAACACTCTGGCCCTCAACACAAAATATTGAAGCAGTTCGTGAGAGTGTTGCTGAGAGTCCAAGAACATCAATTCGGCACCGGGGTCAAGAATTGGACATTTCCAGTTGGAATCCATTTGTTTGTGCCTAAATTGGAAGATATGGATGTGAACGAGATGTGTTTTCAACAAGACGGTGCCACGTGGCATACAGCCCGACATACAATTCGATTACCGCATGAGTCATGTGGTTTAATCGTCGTTGAACTTTTTTCTTTGGAGGTTTTTTGAATTCTAAGGTTTGTGCCAACAAGCCCACGACCGCCAACGCCTTGAAGGAGGAAATTGAGCTATGTATCAACGAAATTCCGTCGCATTTATGCAAAACGGTCATGGAAAATTTCAACAAAAGAAGTGCGCATGTGCCAGCAAAGCCGTGGAGGCCTATTTACCCGACATGCCCATACATAATCCTATACTTTATCCTTTATGAATCGATAAAAAATTTACAATTTTCAAACCCGTGTTTGCTATCAAAATTACATCTTGCGTGAATTTTGGAACACCTTTTATTTACTACATCAGAAGCTCAATAAAACTGTCTTCCGCTCTTCAGTCGGCGCGTTGATCAGTGCACGGCTAAGCGGTCATCCATCCAAGTGGCGACCGCGGCCTTGCTGCTTAACCTGGGTGATCGGCAGGGCTGCGCACCGACCACCCATCCACCGTTGTCGGTCAGTTATCGATTCATTTATTTGTTTATTTATTTACGTCGTCGAGTGAAAAAAATCGTTTCTTTTATCGTGCGGGAGCTACACGTGTATCGTTTGGTGTATACTTTCCGTGCAATACAGCACCGATTCGCGTATGTTCCAAGTCGCGTAGTGTCTCTATGTAACTCGCTGGTGGAGGGTTTCGATCGATAGAGTACAAGGCTCGCGGGTCCTTCGGGTTTCTCGATCGAGAGAGAGGTCTGGGAAAAGAGAGAAGGACAGGAGTAATGGCGCGAGAACTATAGTAAATACAGCACGTGCTGCTGGTGGTAGAATGAAGTTCTAACTCGACCCGGGCGAACGTACAGGAGAATGGGACGAGGGGGGAGGTAAACTGGATTTGCGACGGTAAATCTACAATTTCTGCGCACTAATTTCGATAAACCGGCCGAGTTCTATGCTGCACGCTAACGAACCCTTTGAGACTTTCGCCCCTTTCCCCTCCGCCGCCATACATCTCGCCTTTTATATTCCATCACGTATGTATCTCGTTCCGTAGCAGGTACCCGATTCTTCACTCGTAGCTTCTACTTTGCTCTCTATGAGCTTG
>OY253751.1:15114364-15196601 GCA_958009045.1 Oxytorus armatus | reverse complement strand
AACTTGCTTCCCCAATATTAAATTTTTTTAATTTTTTATTATTAATTCTTAATTATTACTGAATTATCGAGAAGAAAAAGTGATAAGATCGAATTGAATAATCGTTAAAAGTCGGCTAAACTGAAGATACCGTAGACGAAATTTTAATTTCGTGGAAACAAACGCGCGACATGTATGATGTATATTTAGGTCTGTATCTCGTATCACATATTTCGTGAATACTTATGTATAAGAGGAAAGAGAGAGATGCGAGAGGGGCGATTATTAATGAGTGTTTTAACATGTGTGACGGTTTACTTTTGTACGTATTTTTAGATCTCGGTATTTTCGAACTCGTCGCAACTATTTTTATCATATTCTCGCCCCTCCCCTCTTTCTCTTTCAATCATCATTCCGTAATTCTCAATATTCCGTACTCGAACGAGGCCCGTCAGCGATTTCGTTTCTATGTTTCAACGTACATAGATATATTTTCTACCTAATTAATTAATGAATATTTGGTAAGCTACCATATTCCCCAAAACCAGATTCCCCAAATTCGTAATCCTCAAATTCATATTCCGCAAACCGGAATTTGTTTCACGAAAGTTCCGAGGAGTAACTTTTCACATACGAGGTGTGTAAATTAAGTCATGAGACTGGCAACGTAGCGTTCGATCTGGCAACACTTGAGGCACTGGGCTTGGAGGGGCGGCAGGGAAACATGTGATACGCCTTCAGTACGGGTTTAAACTCGCTCGAGTCATTTGGTTGTCCGTAGCGATTTTTTGTCAAACAGTTTTTTCTATTGTGTTCTAAAATGAGTGACATCAATTTCGAGCAACGGTGTGCTATCAGGTTTTGCTTCAAACTTGGGCACAGTGCAACGGAAACTGTTGCTAAACTTCAGCAGGCCTACGGAGACAGTGTTTTATCAAGAGCCCAGGTTTTTCGGTGGTTTAAGGCATTTTCAGAAGGAAGAGAGTCGATTGAAGATGAACCACGAAGCGGAAGGCCATCATCTTCAAGAACCGATGAAAATGTCGACAGAATCCGGGATATTGTGCGTTCAGATCGTCGGTTGACAGTCAGAATGATCGGGGAAGAGTTGAATTTGACTCACACCATCGTTCATCAGATTTTGACCAATGAATTGGGGATGAGAAAAATCTGCGCAAAAATGGTTCCAAAAACCTTTCGCAAGAGCAAAAGGACATCAGGAGGGAAAGGTGCCTTGACTTTTTTGGATTCGATTGAAAACGACACCCATTTTCTGGAACGTGTCATTACTGGTGACGAGTCTTGGGTGTTTGAGTACGACCCAAAAGCCTCTCCAAGGGCCAAGGCATCAAATGCATGCTGATTTATTTTGTCGATACCCACGGAATCGTCCACAAAGAGTTTGTACCTCAAGGCCAAACGGTCAATCAACAGTTTAACCGGAAGGTTCTTGGAAAACTTCGAAAAAGGGTCATTCGTGTGAGACCAAACATTAAGAACAACTGAGTGTTGCATCACGATAATGCTCCTTGTCACGCAGCAATTTCAATAAACGAGTTTTTGGCCGGTAAAAACATTCCTGTGGCTCCTCAGCCTCCTTATTCGCCTGATTTGAGTCCTTGTGACTTTTTTTTCTTCCTGAGATTGAAAAATCACCTCAAGGGAACTCATTTTGGGACACTCGAAAACATTCAAACGGCTGTAACCGACGAGCTAAAGGCTAGTCCAGTATCGGAGTTCCAGCACTGCTATGAGGATTAGAAGAACCGTCTCCAGCTCTGTGCCGCTTCAGAAGGAAGTTATTTTGAGGTTGACAATATAAAATTGTAATTCTATTTGAATAAAAATTTTTTTTTAAATCAGTCTCATTACTTAATTTACACACCTCGTATATCGTGTCGTGAGCAAGGTAAATCGTATTATCTATGTTATTCATGATACCGGGTGAGTAAGCTACTGCGGAGTACCGCGTGTAATCATGAATATTTATCATTGTCCGCGTAAACTCTGAAAACAACCCACGTAAAAATTGCCAGTATAATTCTACTGGTCAAGCTTTGGGCCAATATTGGCGGCCAAACTCTGGCCGCCAGTAATGGCCCCGAGCTGGCTGACTTTCTGGCCAGACTACGGGCCAGTATAAAATACAGTCTTATGCCAGTACTGGTTGAATTCTACTGGCCAAGCTTTGGGCCAGTATTGGCGACCAAACTTTGGCAGCCAGTATTGTTTCAGTACTGGCTGATAATCTGGTCAAGCTTTGGGTCAGTATAAAATATCGTCTTGTGCCAGTACTGGTTGTCAATCTGGCCGCACTACGGGCTATAAAATAGGCTATAAAATACGACCAAGCTCTGGCTTCGAAACAGGCTTAGTACTGGGCTATAGAAAATGCCAATACTGAGAGTATTTCACTTTAACAGTTGCGTTCTGATTAGGTTATTCTGATCAAAAGTCCATTATTTTGCAAACAATCAAATTGTTGAATTATAATTTGCCCCGAAATTGAAATTGCACGATTAATACAATATTTTTTAGTGTAATATTTGCTTCATATAGCCTATATTTTATAAACACTGTTCTATAAACATTTAAGTACGTATTTTAGACCTGTATATGTACTTAGTCTCTTATTAATAAAAACTACTCCGAGTATTTAGTATATATCAAGTGCATTTAATTATCAAACATTTATGCATAAACAACCCAGACAACACAGACATCCAAAGGACGTCGTAAAAACATCCGAAGAACGTCCTTACGTCCAAAGTACATCCTTTAGACGTACGTGTGCTGCTTGAGAAACATCTGGTAACGTGGTAAAAAAAATATAAATTACTCCCAGAGAGAAATAGAATTTAAATAGACATTGGATCGGCGTCCCCTAGACGCCAAAAGTGTCTAAAAGACGTCGATTCGATATCTATTTAATTTGCCATTTCTCGCTGAGATGTAATTTGCACCGTCGGCCAAATCGTCTGCCAAGATCCGGCCCAATGAAATAACCAGTATTGGTACGACCGTTGGTGCCAGTAGTAAGCCAGAAGTTTGCCAGATCTGGGCCAAAGTCCGGGCCAAAGTTTGGTCCAAAGTCAGAGCCAAAGTCCGGGCCAAAGTTCGGGCCAATTAAATAACCGGTACTGGCCCGACCGTTGGTGCCAGTATAACGGCCGGCTATTACACTCCTGTACCGAATCTGTACTGGCCCAATACTGGCAGCCGGTACCGGCACTACGGCAACCAGTATTGGCCCAACGCTCGGCCGTTACAATTTTTCTACGTGGGAATGTGTGTACTTCCGATGAGTGCTCCATGGTTTTTCTTACTCCATCGTAAAATGAATACATTGACGAACGTCTATGGCCGAACCGATACGAGGTTCGAGGCTCCGAAGTTTTTGAAGTTAATTTAAGTTTATGAAGTAAAACATAGAAAAAATTAACTTTAAAAGCTTCGGAGACCTGGACCTCGTGACTATGGGTTCGGCTATATGAAGTTCCTCAATGCATTTATTTTACTATCCAGTACAAAAAACCATGGAGCATTCACAGGAAGTACGCACATTGTTCGCAGAGTCTACGTGGACAATGATATATATTCATGATTACACGAGGTAAGAAGTAAGACTCCGAAGTAATTTTGCTTGTCCGTTATCACGAATAACATAGATAATACGATTTTCCTTGCTCACGACACAATATATGTGCGAAATTAATCGCCGTAACTTTCGGGAAACAAATGCCGGTTTGGGGAATATGAATTTGGGGATTACGAATTTGGGGAATCCGGTTTTGGGGAATATGATAGCACACCGAATGTTTGATGAAGAAAAACAAAAAAGAGTATATGCGATTGTTCCGCGAAAATTCGGCTTCGAGCCTCTCGCGCTCGAGGAACTTAAAAAAAAAAAAATGCAATACTTCACACATCTAGACGAGAAATGAGCATAAAAATCCACGGATGAGGCAAAAGAGCGTTTATAAAAATGCTAGAGAGATTTTTTATTATTTTTTTTAATCTCGTATTTATACGACAGGGACGAGTGAAAAGACGTCACGCTGAGGCGAACACACGGTCCACTGTATACATGTATGGTACACTCCGGTGTACTTGAAGACCGAAAGTACACTTACGATGCTGGAATACCTCGGGAATAAATATACATATACGTATTTAGCAACATTTTAACCCCCTTTTTCCGTCACTTTTTGCATCGTTGACGACGAAAAATTGACGCTGTATCAAATATGTCTAACGGCAATTATACGAGTAAAACGATCCAATAATCCTTTCGGCAACTTTTTATCCATTAATGTTTCTCGTTGCTCCAATAACTTTGTAATTTCGATGGAATTTCCACTGGAAACATTGGCGACTACCACAGATGCGAGTAAAAAAATAAAAACTATCCTGTCTGTGCATTTATTTTTTGAATTGGCTATAAATAAAAGACTCGTTAATATTTTCCGTTGTAGGTGAGTTTTCCGACCGATCGTCTGGTTATCGGGAATATAATAGCCGGTTAGTAGTTTGTGCACAGTTCTCCGGCGATGTTCGCGTGGCACACGCGCGAGCAAATGAAAAAAAAAAGAAAAAAGACGAGAGAGATGTCCGAAGAGTCATAACAGATATATATATATGTGCGGCGAGAGCGCGAGGGGAGAGTTTCACTCGGTATAGGTAAGTCGCTAAAAATAAAGTCAGTACATCATATCGAGCGGTTGAATATAAATAGATTCGTGACGCCGACAATGACGAGGTCTATCCCCTCCCTTTACCCTCCGTTCTACCGTTAACTACATTATATACCTGCCCTGTATATATGTACAAATGAATCGTATGTATATAACGTAAATGTATGCGCAAATGATAGATAACGAAGCGCCGGAGAAAATGAAGGCCCGTTTAGAACACGGGGGCAGGAGACGCGGGTGTCAATCGTGATTAAAAATCATTTTTTAACCAGAAGACTGAATTCACGGCGGGGAATTCATTTATTTATATTTCCTTATCGAGTGACGCTACGTTTATGCGCAGCGTTGACTAATTTTTACCCATTCTCCCGCACGAGCTAAAGAATCGACAGCTGACTACTATTCCTCTCGTGGGACAAGATACTCACACGCGTAAACATAGACAATTTTCCCGAATAGACGGACAATTTGACGTTTGGCAAAGAACGCATAACTCGCGTTCTACAATGTTGCGGTAATTGGAGGGGGGGGGGGGGGGGGATACGATATATGACGATGAGGTTAAAGGGTGGTGTGGGCGGATGAACACTCGTAGCGAGAGCGAACAAGAGACGAGAGAGACAATGACAACCTCTCGTGGCATTGAGACGTACTCCGATCGATCGGACCAAGTTCCTATAGTCTTGGAAAATAAATAAAAAAAAAGGTACTTGTTTAATTTAAATTTTCGTTGTTTGAAGGTGTAATAAATCTTTAATTTTATTTAAGGTAGTAGTCTCGTAACTTAAGCCGATTTTCATGTCTTTTTTGGTGGGCGTTTTTTTGTAGGAGAATAAAAATGAATCGTTTTGGATATTAAGGATGTTTTTATTTACATATTAACGGTACAAAAAAAAAATGTTTGAAAAAATTTAATAGTTTTTTATTATTATTATTATTATTGATCGAAGTTGGCACCTCGAAAAAAAAGCGCGTGGGTTGCCCTTTGGAAAAAAAAACTTTTTTTTCCGAAGTCCGCCATTTTGATATTTATGCATGAAATTTAACTTCAGTAGTTCCGACCAGAATGACATGTCTATAGATTGAGAATTATCAAGAATTTTTTATTTCAGATAACATCAAGAGCCAAAATCACCGGGGCCACCCACGCGCTTTTTTTTCGAGGTGCCAACTTCGATTAATAATAATAATAATAATAAACTATTAAATTTTTACAAAAAATTTTTTTTGTATCTTTAATATGTAAATAAAAACATCCCAAATATCCAAACCGATTCATTTTTATTTTCCTACAAAAAAACGCCCTCCAAAAAAGACATGAAAACCGGTCTAAGTTACCAGACTACTACCTTAAAATTCGTTACTGTTTTATTGTGTCAACTTGAAAGTTCGTATATTATTTTACCGTAAGTAGGGTATGAAATAATTCGTTAAACAAAAATGATATGAAATTATGCTCGAGGATCTTCAGATCGCGATTTAATAAAAATTGATATTTCGAATACAATATATTGTTGCGTGTATATGACAAAGAGCGTCGTAATTATCGATATCGCAGTTGGAATTATTATGTATTCACCCACAAGGTTTTCCCGGTTATGAACAATGCACAAGATGGTTATTACAATTACAATGATATCTGGTGCACGAGATGGTTATTACAATTACAATGATATCTGGTATAATGATATAAAATTGGTCAAACATCATTTACAGGGATACGTGTTTGCCATTCTCATTTCACAAATTAAATTTTATATAAACTGTGTATTCAAAAAATAGGTCCACCGCAGCTTCATGATCGCAATTCAGCATGAACGCGTACAATTAAACAAATGTTCGAAATTAGCTTTTTATATGGAATCGATGTCAATCCGCAGAAACGACGATGTTGAACCAGATCTGCGTTTTTCTCTGGCGGTTGACGCTTTATCCTTTCAATGCTCGAGAAGGGCAACGCTGAACCGACGATAATACGATCGATGTCAGTTATTCAGCGTTAGATAAAAATATGTATATAAATGTATGAGTGGCAATCGCGTTTTGCCTGAGCTTGCGATCGCTACGGCGGATCGATGATAACTCCACTGTCGTGTCTGAGATACTTATAAACGTGAGACCGAGAATCCACGAAAATCGTCGAGGGGAAACGATGGCGATTTTCGGTGACTCTCGTGGCTTTTCGTACCTCGTCATCACCTGTACAATCATGAATTAAGTTTTTCAGCACAAAGGGAAAACTAAGTTCACCGTATATTTTTCGTTTATTTTTATATCGTTATGCTGAATTTTTCCGCGAAAAATCGATCGAAAAAACAAAAAATTTTCATCGGAAAAGTCAAGCGGAAAGGGGAAAAAACAAGAGTTGAATTTTAATTGAAAAAATTCGTTATATACCGGGGAAAAGAATAACAATGACCGAGCGAGAAATAGCGTAAAGTTCATCGAGGATGAGAAAAACAAAGTGCTGCTGCCAAGGTATAGGGCGATAAGAGAGAACTTCCGGATGCGGCGTCGAGTGATGACCGTCGGTCGTCATCCCACACGGAATACCGATAGAATCTCGCAATTATTATTATTATTATTATTTTTGTAATCCTCGGCATTTCCAGCGTCTCGAGCAGCCTGAGTCCGAGAATTTTCAATCCATCGGGCTAATACAAATATGATTTTTCGATCATGTAAAAAAATATTCACGATCGGTATGCCGAAAAAATTGTAAAAAGAGCTTTATTTTTTAAACAATGTTTTTTTTCACTCGAACATAAATATTTGTTTATCCGTTCGTAGAAACATTAACGACCAGCGGCGGAATCCCGTAATGCTTAAGTTCAATAACGTTTTTTGGACATATTGCGATATATTGTGACGCACCGAGAAAGATTAACCGCAACCTTCTCTAATTGTTCTCGGCCACGTTACGTAAACGGCGCGGCATTGTTAGCACGTCAAATTTACGATTGGTTCGTAATTTCAACACCGGTTACTTCTATATTTACCGAATGCTCATGAATATTACGAACGTTTGCGTAACGACGATATTGATAGGCTTTATCGGCTCTTTCGTTCGCTACTCCCCGATGTGGGACGAACGAACGAGAAACAAGCTCCGTTTGTATTGCCAGGACGAATTATGGAATCCCTCCGAATACAGATTTCTGGCCGAGGATACACAATTATTCGTCAATCAGTTTACGCAATGACGGTTTGAGTGGAAATATTATACGTATAATCGAGTCCCTCTCTTTATATCGCGTAATTGTATTACGGCGTTCGTCGTTCTCAACTCGCGATTAATATACACTTTTTTTCTAACAACTAAAGCGAATTACAATATTTATAATAATAAACTAGAATATTTTTTGATATTTTTCTTTGCTCGAACGTATACCCTTTCGGGTTTTTACTTATGACCCTTCGCGAGGAAATATTAAAATGTCATTAGATATCGTCAAAAACGTGTTTTTTTTTCCCTGAACACAAAAAAGCGGAATAGAAATGCGCTTTTTATTTATTTTTCTTTGTTCCAACGTCAAAAACGTGTTTTTTTTTCCCTGGACAAAAAAATGTAGAATAGAATAGTACGTATTATTGTATTATTGTATGTTCCAACGTGTGCCCTTTCGGATTTTTACGTATGACCCTTCCCAATTCCATTTCTTCCATTTTTCCTCCGATCACTCCCTACTCGCACTTCGCTAAGCTAACCTCACTTCCATTGCGTTCGCAGACGTCTTGGCTACACTGTATCGCATTTGTCATGGGCACAGGGAAACTGCGTAAAACCTGTGTCGATACAAACGGCTTTTATTTTTTTTTACTGTTTGAGTTGTTTTACCGTCAGAAACTCAGAAAAACTGCCTTCCGCTCAGTAGTCAGCGTATAAGCCAGTGCACGGCTAAGCGAGCACCCATCCCAGTACCGACCGCGGCCTAGACTGTTAAGGGAGGAAATAGGGTTAGGACAGCGTTTTATCAATGATTTTCATGAATTTTTTTATAGTATAACAAATTAATATAATTTATTGAAACTTTGATAATATTTTATACATATATTTAAGGCCTTACTTACGTCGAGAATTTTCAAAAAATCGATTTTTTTTTGTTTACAGATTATTATTCCTTATAGTCTTAGGCGTATCTCTGTGTAAGCTGATTGTAAAAATTCCCCATAGTTCAAAAGTTATTGTAGATAATGTGACTGCCCGACGAAAGGACAAAGGTCTGACGCGCGCCTACCTGAGTTGAGTTGTTTGAGGCAAAATAAACAAAGAGGAAAAAATAAACAACAACAATTTTTTACTGACAAGGAAGGCGTACAATATGAAGCTGGAATGGGAGATTAGACGTAAGTTAACTAAATAAATTAAAAAAATTCATAAAGTTCTTGCTCCAGCCGCGCGCGACTTCGAGCGAAACGCGCTTGAAACTTTAAACGCGTTTTTCTCAAAACTACTTTTTCTGACACGGTCGAGCCGGATTTTAAAAATTATAATTAGAAAATTTTATAAAAACAATTAAAGTGTGACTTTTTTGACACAAACTTAACATTTTTTTTTAAATTACCGTAAATTGTTTAATTTTTCGAATTTCAAAAATCCGGCTCGACAGACTATAACTACTACCTTATTTTACAAGAATTTCTTTACATTTTGCAGATCCGTCAACATTTGAGGAAGAAATACTGCCGACCGCGGAGCAACTTTTTTTTTACAGTGCTTCAAAAAATGTGATTTTTCATGTTGTAATTTTTGAAAAAAAAAATTGAAATAAATTTTTTTACAAACTTAACACAGTAATAAACAATGTGTAAGAATTTTTTTATCAATTTCTATTTCTATCCCTCCTAAAAACAGTTTTTCTTTTGGTACGTTTTCGGTACCGCTGGACGTATGTAAGTCCTTAAGTATATACTATAAAATTTTTGAAGAATTTCCTTGAAAAATACCGAAGATATTAGCGACATCATATTGCAGGTCACAATCAGACTCAGTATTTTGCGTACATTCTGGAAGCCGCAACTTTCATCTGAAATCAAATGAGGTTGGAATTTACTTTTATTATATGTCTCTCTTCTATATGAACCTAATTGCTATCAAAAAAATAGAAAATTGATTTTTTTACAGGGGTCAAAACAAAAAAGCATGATTTTTTGCCATTTTTTACAACTATATTTGCAAAAAAAAAATTATTTTAAATAATGATAATATTCCGATTTTAGGTTCATATAGAGCGCAATACTATGAAGAAAGTAACTGCCAATTTTCAAAACGATTGGTTGAAAACTTTTCAAACTAGCGTGTACGCAAGTTTAAAAAAAGTCGTTTTAAGAAAAACGCGTTTGAAAAAATAGTACCAAGAAAAACAATGTCAAGGCAGTCATACAAGGCAGTCAAACAATTTTCATTTAAAATTTTGGGAACATATTTTTCAATAGTTTTACTAACAATTTATGAAATAAAAAAAAAATCGATTTTTTGAACTGTCTAACCCTATTTCCCCCCTTAACATGGGAGATCGCCGAAGCCACTCACCGACCACGCGTCGACTGCTGTTGGTTAGAATAGAAATGTATTTTCTGTTTATTTTCCTCATTTTCCTTCGATCCAATGTACCTCTTGCAGTTTTTTGTTCCAACGGTTCTCGCACTTCAGTAACCTAACGTAACGTCCATGTCGCCCGCAGACCTCAGACTACACCGTATCGCATTTAACACGGGCACAGGGAAATCGTGGAAGACCTGTACCGATACCGACGGCTTTGTTTACACCCGAGTTTCACTTGTATTTACTACATCGGAAATCCATAACACTGCCTCCCGCTCAACAGACGCCAGCCAGTTTGCGGCTAAACGGTCACCCATCCAAGCAGTGAACGCGACCAAAGCCGCTTATCTTGCGGATTGCCAGAGCCTCGAACCGACCACGCGTTCACTGTTGTCGATGCGATCCAATATACATTCGTTTCACGATGGATCATCATTCCTGCATCCCTACAATTTTACTATTTTAACTTTTTTTTCCCCTACTCGCTTTATTCCCATGATTCTCGGCTCTTTGGAGCGGAATTTCCATCTCCCGGAAACGTCCAGCGAGAGAGAGAGGGGGCAACTGCGTAGTTGGTCCGATGTTGAAATGTCAACAACCTCGCATCTCATAGGTTAACGGAAAAAAAAAAGAATTTCTTCGTTTATCTCATTCTTGCGCGAGTTATTTCAGAAACCATTACACAAATTTTAGAGCCAATATTCAGCCGTGTTTTATTGAATGAAATGTGGCGAAGAATGAAAAGTAAAGCAATAACGAGTCATCGTTTCAAGGCACGAGGCCTGCCGTACATAAAGATTATGTGGGTCTTCGTGAACCGTATTTTTAGCCTCTTATCTTGTTTAGGAAAGTAAGGTATGGAAAATTTATATTTCTTATATTATATAGTATGTACCAGAAATTTCCTTGTACTTGGAAAATGTCGAAGACTGAAGTACGTAAAAAAAATATGTTAATCTTTTTTGAGTTGCTTCGCGAATTCATAACGTTCTTTTATTTCCTACCAGCTGTGCCCCGCTTTTTCACCCGCATTAAGGGGGGAAATAGGGTTAGGACAGCGATTTCTCGACGATTTTCATGATTTTTTTTATAGTATAAAAAATGAATATAATTTATTGAAACTATGAGAATATTTAATACATATATTTAAGTATATACTATAAAATATTAGCGACCCCATATTGCAGGTCACAATCAGACTCAGCATTTTGCGTACATTCTGGAAGCCGCAATTTTCATCTGAAATCAAGCGAGGTTGGAATTTACTTTTATTATATCTCTCTCTTCTATATGAACCTAAATTCTATCAAAAAAATAGAAAATTGAATTTTTTACAGGGGTCAAAACAAAAAAGCATGATTTTTTGCCATTTTTTACAACTGTATTTGCAAAAAAAAAACTATTTCAAATAATGATAATATTCCGATTTTAGGTTCATATAGAGCGCAATACTATGAAGAAACTAACTGCCAATTTTCAAAACGATTGGTTGAAAACTTTTCAAACTACCGTGTACGCAATTTAAAAAAAAGTCTTTTTCAGAAAGACGCGTTTGAAAAAATAGTACCAAGAAAAACAAGCAATATGGGGTCGCTAATATTTTATAGTATATACTTAAATATATGTATACAAATTTTATAGTATATACTTAAATATATGTATACGAATTTTATAGTATATACTTAAATATATGTATACAAATTTTATAGTATATGCTTAAATATCTGTATAAAATATTCTGAAAGTTTCAATAAATTATATTCATTTTTTATACTATTAAAAAATTCATGAAAATTAATGAGGAAGCGCTGTCCTAACCCTATTTCCCCCCTTAATGGCTTATAACAATACGAGTCGGAATTTTCATTTAAAATTTTGGGAACATATTTTTCAATAGTCTTACTAACAATTTATGAAATAAAAAAAAATCGATTTTTTGAACCGTATAACCCTATTTCCCCCCTTAAATTTGGATTATACATCTGTTTCATACGCATTGTGAGTACATAATCAAACGCATCTCATATAAATACCATCCGGAAATTATGTAAAAAAATAAAAGGATCAATCACCAGAAAATAAACCGTCGCCACCGCCGCTCCTGAGGGTCATAGCATGAAGTTATAGAGCCTCCTCCCCAAATGAACGGGCTATCTAGTGCAAAAAGAATTTTTCAAATCGGATTAGTATTTCCTGAGATTAGCGCGTTCGAACAAACATACAAACTCTCCAGCTTTATTATAGTAGTAAGATAAGGAAACTACAAATTCGTGTCGAATCACTGGATAGTATTGAAATCCCTTGGATAATGAATTATATCATCAAAACACTAGCACTTATTATACCATTGGACAATGAGCATTTTCGTTTGCAACTTACGGTGAATAATTTGATCGTGAGATAGGGAAAATAAATTTTTTAAATTACATTCATGAATCGACATGTTTATTTTCTATTATCTAATTATCGTTTTACATTACTAAATTGACTGACAGCGAAAAAAAATCATCGACAAAGAAAATGTTCGGGGTCAAAAAATCGTTCCAATGTCTCAATTCGTTTTTAATTTCATTTTTTTTTTTTTCGCCCCACTCTCATGAAAACTTTCCGAGCACATACTCTCATATGAGATTTATGTGTGTATATGATATATTGTTTGCGCGCAAATCATCATTGTGGTTCTCCGTGGCAAGTAGCGTTCCGTGTAGAGGCAGAAAACCCGTGGAAGAGCGCCGCGGACGTAACAATGCGTGTGTTTAAAAATAGAATTGTCGGGGCCGAGAGACGACGGTGGTGGTTTTGGTTCGTCGGTTCGCCGTAATGCGGCGCCAATAGCGCCGCCGTCGTTTATCCGCGGGGCGCGCGAAAGGTCCGCGAGTAAGAGAGACAGAGAGAGAGAGTGAGCGCGAAGAGTGAGGGAATGAGTGAGAGTGCGAGGACGCTGTAGCGCGATGCCTCGTTACTCCGCCGCCAGTTCACGTTCGACATGCGTACCAGGTTGTTCGCGCGTTGTTTTTGGATTATCGTTACAAAAATAATACAATAAATATTAACCGCGAAACTCATTGTCCCAACGTGGACCATTTGTTTTCTCGATTCGTCTTCAACTAGTTTTTCGTTCGATTCCAGTTTCCATTGGTAATATATCGATAAATAAACAGTTGATGGATCGATTTTGCAATAAAAAAAAAACAAAAAATACCTAACATTGAACCAAGGTGCGGTGTTTGACACTTTTATGTAATTGCCTCAAACGCATGATAATAATAATAATCATATAATGTGTGTTTAAGTGAAGTGCGCGCGTGTTCGATTGATAAGTACAGATGCAAAGAGAAGAATAGTGCGGGGTGTTTTCCTCATTCGTTTTTCCCGCAAGGTGTTTCTCGTTAACGACGAAAGTTGACGAAGGAAAAACAAAAAAAGTGAGAACTCTTGATTGCGCGTTCCATCCGTTTTTCCGTCCGCGAGAACTTGGCGAATACAGCACCACGCTGTGATCTTTCTCTTTTTGTTCCGCGGCGAAATATATATACATTTCGTTCACTGGGAGAGGAGAGAGAAGATCGTGCAATTGCGCAGACTCCGATAGCTGACAAGAGGTAAAAAGAAAGAAAAAAAAACAAGTTAAACCGTACAATCATCAATGCTTTTTGGGCGGCCGTCGATTCTTCTGCGAGAAAGGTTTTCTTTTTTTTTCTTTTATTACCGGTTTGCCGTTGAGAAGAGTTCGAGGACGAGGATGAAATCGCTCGGCGCGACGGGAAAGAGCTTATAGAGACGAGAGGAGAACCGCCATTTCTGTTTTTTTTTACGCACGAATGATCGTATTGATGCAATATTCTTTGATACTTCTTATTACACCAATATGCGCATGAATATTCATATTAATAACGATAATGATAAATTTATTATAATTATTGTTACGCATACCGTGATGTAAACGAGGGTGCGTTCAAAAAAACCTTCTCAAAGATACGATAGTAGCGCGGGAAAAAGTTTACTTTGGAATTTTTACTTCTTTCTCTTTGAAATCGCAAAGTTTAGTACTGTATTCGCCCGACTGCACCGCTAGAATCTCCCCAATTTTATCGCACTTCCCTCGACTCCTGGACGGTAAAGACGAAATACATTTTTACGATCGTACGAAAGGGTTTTTTTTTTTCCCACATCGATCTGAGAATTAACTTAATTGTGGTTCGACATACATTTTATTACAACTCGAGGGAAAATTTACGTCGAGGGAGATCGTAGAATTCATTATTTGTAATGCGGCCACGTGGTGCAAAAAGAGAGCGACACAAGTGATATGATAAATGGACGTTCAAACGACAGAGAGAGAGAGAGAGAAAGAAAGAAAGAACGAAAGAACGAAAGAACGAAAGAAAGAATGAGACCTTTCGTGGGAATTGTTGGTCCGAGAGCGTTGGGTGAAACGACCCATCGAGAAACGACGGGGTCGACGTGCTCGGGACGTTCCTCGTGCACGATTTCGCAGAGTCGCTCCCCGCCTCAAACACGTCGTCGTATTCTCGCTATAGTCGTCATCGTCGCGTCGTCGGTGGGTCGTTAAAACGAACCGCGGGAAATGGCTACGTCGAGAACACCTGTTGTCATGGTGCCGCAGCTTGTAATACGAACACCGTTTTGCTCTCTCTCTCTCTTTCCTCCCTCCCCCACCCATTAATCACGATTTATCAATACTCGAACCACCATTTTTCTTTGCTCCGCAAATGTGTGTTATTCGTGCTGGACTATTTCTTTTCCAACATAAAGAATTTCAACGCGTACACATTAGGTTGAATATATGTTATTTATGTTAAAACATGTCCTGTTTAGAGAAATTTAATGGTATGAATATTAAAACATGTACGGTTATTTGTGGGCCCGAAAATTTATTGGACGTTAATTATTACATGAATTTCGGGAATTCCCGAAACGATATTTCCTCTAAAATGAGATTTTAACGGAAGCAAATTTTAGCCTGTCGACCACCAGAACTGTCTTCTTCTCCCCCGGCGTACAAAATATTCTTCGAACATTACCGTTGAACTTTTATAAATAATCCTGGAAAAAGAAATATCCTTCTATGTGCCCGAGGCAATCGGTTATTGAAACGTATTTTGGCGATATCTAATCTAAAATATAGACTGGTCGAGAGGAGAGTCGAAAGTCCGAGGGAAAGTATTATTGTTATTTTTCTATTCGACCATTTCGTTCCATTGAGAGGCGAGCGCCAAACTATAAAATGGAAATGTTAAAGGAGTTTAAAATGCGATAGTACGGCCATGGATATGCGTGAATTATCGCAAATGAGAAATTATAACGTATGCCCCCTATCTCGAAGCGATTAAAATTCTCTCTAGCGAACGAGCATTATAAGTAAAATCTCTTCCGTATATCAAAGAGGGAAAACGATCCTATACATGCGTAAAATAACAAAAATATTTCATACACTTTTTTTAATTCTTCTCTTCCAAATTGTATATTAGGGCGATTTTTTTTTCGACTATTTTTTTTTTCAGTCCCCACCCGAAATTTTGTTGGATATGTCGAAAAAGAAATTCCCTGAAAGTTACAGCCCTTAATATTAATTCTAAGTACTTTCCCAAAGCGTGAGAAGATTTTCCATCTAAAATACACGTAAATCGATTTTTTTTTTTTTTTTTTTTCAAATTTCTATAACTCAGCCGCATTTTATGCTATCATATTGTTCTTGGTTTCGATTTACTCGGAATAGAACAATCTACAAAAGTGCCTTTTGCGATGAAAGTGTAAATTGTACTGGTGAGTTGGTAGGGGTCACTGAATTTGATTTTTACCCAAAATTCTCGTTTTTTTGCTGTTATCTCCGAAACAAGTAACTTTACGAAAAAAAATGAAAATGAAAAATTTGTTGGAAATTTAATTTCCTACAAAAAAGGTCCTATCGAACCAATTGCTTAGATTAATATTTCTTGAGATATTGAACTTTTTTTATTTTTTATTTTTTTTATTATTTAATATTTCATATTTTATAAATTTTATACTACTCATAAGTTAAAGTTCAATATCTCAAGAAATATTAATCTAAGCAATTGGGTCGATAGAACCTTTTTTGTAGGAAATTAAATTTCCAACAATTTTTTTAGTTATATTTTTTTCGTAAAGTTAATTGTTTCGGAGATAACAGCAAAAAAACGAGAATTTTGGGTAAAAATCAACTTCAGTGACCCGTACCAACCCACCAGTACAATTTACACTTTCGCCGCAAAAGGCACTTTTTTAGATTGTTTTATTCTGAGTAAATCGAAACCAAGAACAATATGATACCATAAAATGCGGCTGAGTTATAGAAATTTGAAAAAAAAAAAAAAAAAAAAACGATTTACGTGTATTTTAGATGGAAAATTTTCTCACGCTTTGGGAAAGTACTTAGAATTAATATTAAGAGCTGTAACTTTCAGGGAATTTCTTTTTCGACATATCCAACAAAATTTCGGGTGGGGACTGAAAAAAAATAGTCGAAAAAAAAAATCGCCCTATTGTATATATTAATATTTTATCGTTTCTTAAATAAAGAAAACATCAAAGTTTCTCCGTTAATTGAGAATGTATCCCGAAGAAGGATTTGTTCGATTGAAATAAATTTTTTCCATTTTTTTCAAACACCGGAGCATCAAACGGCCTTGGTGGATCGCGGTATTGAAACAAATTTTGTTTAATACGAATAAATTAAATGGAATAATTCAATTTTTGCAGTTTAAACCGCGGTCGTTAAACGAATCTCCTGATTTTCCCTAAAATGCTACGAACTTTTCATTTTCCGACCATTCTGGCCAATGCCATATAGTCCATATTTTTATGCTCCAGTGATGAAAAAAAATTAATAAATAGAGCACACGATTCTCGATCAATCGGCAAGGAGTGCAAAGACAGTGGGTAGCCGTCGAATTTAATGCTATCGTTCTCGCGGACTTTCCACTCGTAAAATATATTTACTCAAAACAATACTTTGAGTTTTGTTTCTCGTGCAAAGTTTACTGACGACTCGGTCGTTTCTCAGACGAATGATCACAAAATACACCGATTTTCATACCGCATGATGCTGTTACGTGCTGTAAAAAAAATCAATTAAACGAGCGAAGAATCGTGAACGAGAGGCGGGTAACATCTATACAGTTGACTCGCATATCTTGTACGATCGAGTATAGTCCAAAGACCACGTCGCTGGGTCGTCTATAGAAGCGATCGCAACAAAACCTAACCCTACATTATTTTTGTGTATATCTATCTATCTCCGTCGCCCTTTCCACTTATACCTTAATTTCATATGCATTATAATAGACTATATCCGCCCGTATCGGGGACGTACACGTAGTGCAATGCGTAGAGATACGTTCCTCATTCATTATGAATTCTCGTACGTAAGAATGTGTGGAGGAAGAATGGCCGCGGAAGGACAAGTGAGGTTCGTAACCTAAAAGAGGGAAAAAAAAATGTAAAATGGGGCATTTTAAAACGAAATAACGAAGATTCGTTAAAAGTAGTTGTAGTTCTTGTTTATTTCCATGCACGAGGTCTGTTCAAAAAGTATCGCGAATTTTGAATTTCCGCGGGCTACGTATATTCGATTTTCGATTTTTTCGTGGCGTTAGGTTGGTACTCATGTCCCTCACTTATGCTGAAAAAATCGGCCATTTTGAATGTTTAGTTAATTGTTGACAGCTGTTTTGGCTAGACGTGTTTTGGCTTGTCTTCGATTTTTGGCTATTCCAAAAAATGGATCAAAGAATCCGTATCAAATTATGTGTGAAAAATAAAATTAAGTGCGCGGACGCATTCCGAATGTTGACTGTGGCATATAGTGAAGCTACCTTTGACCAAAGCAACGTTTATCGGTGGTACAAAATGTTCTCAGAGGATCGAGAAGATGCGAACAATGAAATGCGTTCCGGACGCCCGAGCACATCAACAACAGACGAAAACATTGATGAAGTGATGAAAATAATATTGGCCAATCGTCGAATCACCGTTAGAGAAGTTGCTGAGGAACTAAACAAATCGATTGCCTCGTGCTATTCAATTTTTACCATTGATTTGGGCATGAGATGGGTCGCCGCGAAATTCGTGCCAAAATTGCTCAATTTCGAAGAAAAACAGTGTCGCGTTAACATTGCTAAGGAGCTGTTGGACTCGGTCCGCGACGACCCAAATTTGCTCCAGAGGGTCATAACTGGTGACGAATCATGGGTTTATGGTTATGACGTGGAAACCAAAGCTCAATCATCGCAATAGAAGCTGCTTTTTTGGAATAGGCAAAAATCGAAGACAAGCCAAAACACGTTTAACCTAAACAGCTGTCGACAATTAACTAAACATTCAAAATCGATCGAAATCGAAACGATTTTTTCAGCATAAGTGAGGGACGTGAGTACCAACCTAACGCCATAAAAAAATCGAAAATTGAATATACGTAGCCCGCGGAAATTCAAAATTCGCGATACTTTTTGAACAGACCTCGTACATCCCTTTTTGAGGTTTTTACATTCCCTTCCATCACATTTATTTTCCGATTTTGGTCGCAAAATTCCACTATCCCTCCCGCAATCCCTCCCTTCTGTTATCCCCTTTTCCATTTCACGAGATACATTTCCTTTTCCTCTTTTGTTTCCTCGACCCCATCCCTTGCCGCCGCCGCTAAATTCCATTTTCCTGTGTTTTTTTTTTTTTCTCCAATTTCCATTTTCCCTTTGCGCACTATTCTTGCCGCTGCCCACCCGAATCGCTAAATTTGTCAAATTGGAAAATTTCAAAATTTCTCGATTTTCAATATTCCAAAATCCACACCACGTGTCCTTCGTGCCTTGCTTCCATTGACGTGGGTTTATCTTTCTTCGAAACCTTGTACTCCTTTTCCTCCTCTTCTAGGATTCGTTAAAGGTAAATAAATTACTTATTGTCCAGTGGACGGCACGGGGTTGGTGCGCGGCTCTGATGCTAACGCACTCACTATTTTGTTCTGCAACCATTTTTTTCTTTTTTTTTTTTAATGAGATACGGTATTTTTGCTTGATATTGCGAGAATTTCACGGATAGATAAACTTTTGAAGAAACTCTCGGGAGTTTCGCAGCGAAACTCCCATATATCTGTATCACATGTCGGTTCGACCCAACCCGACCCGATGCTCTATATTTATCGTCATATATTCACGCTGAGAATCGTGAATGATGTGCCGAATGTGCGCGCGGAACTACACACGTGTCGTCGCTCAAACTGACTCTCACCCTCCAGTATCCCGCAAACTGCTATTGTGATATATACATTTTTTTTTTCTGCACGAAAAACCACATGTTGGGAAGAAATATAAAAAATACAATATATCGCAACTCCGTAGCGATCTTTTTTGGCCCCAAGAGAATGTCAGACAATTTATTATTATTACTTTATTTTATTACCTTTTTTGCTCGTTAAATTATTATTATCAGAGTGACTTTTGATTGAGAGATTTTCTTTTTTTTTGGTAACTTCAAGTGACACATGATGCATGGCCAACGAAAAAGTTAAAAATTAATTTGAATTATCGATTTACGAATATTTTTTTTTATTTCTCTTATTCTTCTGAACGTGCTCGGTGTTTTACGAGTCACTGGACAAGTTCACGAACTTGCAATGTTGGGAATTTTTAGTTCATACCCTCCAATGATGTTTCCTAGTCTTTTCAGTGGCCAGAGATCACTTACGTCACAATCTCTCTCTCTCTGTTTCGTAACACGCGCACGAGGAAGCGATTGCGCTACTAGATCACTGTACAAAATCCAAAAATAGAATTACGAGCTTTTGGTCGGTGATCGGTGGAGTCAAAGCGCGGGATATCACCCTAACAATATATTACTCGTTCTGTTATTATTTCTGAAACGACATTATACTGGCAAAAGAAAACTCGTACAAAAAAAAACACATTATATGTACGTATATAATGTATTTTTTTACACGTGTTATTACCGTGGGACAGAGACCGGAACTGGTTCGAGGCTAATATTTTAGTTTTATTACTTTTTTTTACCTCGTTTTATCTTCTAGACTCGCTATAAAAACTTGTGGCTATATATAGAATACTATTTTTTGTGGGCAATGAGAAAACAGTTGGGTCAATGAAGCAGAGCTTGTTGAATTGTTATTCTATGTTTGCAAAAGGATATTGATATCAATGACGTTCAATCTGAATCATGAATTTTCTGACTCTTTGAAGAAAAAAAATGTATCATTGTCAATACACCGACAACAGTGGATGCGCGGTTGTCGCGCGGCTCTGGCGATATCACCCAAGTTAAGGTAGTAGTCTGGTAACTTAAGCCGATTTTCATGTCTTTTTTGGAGGGCGTTTTTTGTAGGAAAATAAAAATGAATCGTTTTGGATATTTAGGATGCTTTCATTTACATGTTAACGATACAAAAAAAAATTTGTTTGAAACCATTTAATAGTTTATTATTATTATTATTATTGTTCGAAGTTGGCACCTCGAAGTTGGCAGCCCGGGTCCTAACTTTTTTTCTACCGAACCGATTGCTTTCAAACTTTAACAGGCTACTCTACACACTTATAATTCTCGTCGGAACCACCGATAAATTTTGTCACCCCTAACTTTTTATTTTGCAACCCCTTCTTTGCTAAAGTCCTTTTATTTTAGTAAAGAAGGGGTTGTAAAATAAAAAGTTAGGAGTGAAAAAATTTCTCGGTAGTTCCGACGAGAACTATAAGTGTGTAGAGTAGCCTGTTAAAATTTTAAAGCAATCGGTTCGGTAGAAAAAAAAGTTAGGACCCGGGCAGCCAACTTCGAGGTGCCAACTTCGATCAATAATAATAATAATAATGAACTATTACATTATTTCAAACAAATTTTTTTTTGTGTCTTTAATATGTAAATAAAAACATCCTAAATATCCAAAACGATTCATTTTTATTTTCCTACAAAAAAACGCCCTCCAAAAAAGACATGAAAATCGGCTTAAGTTACCAGACTACTACCTTAAGCAGCTTTGGCGGCGGTTCACTACTTGAATAGGTGACCGCTTAGCCGCGCACTGCCTGGCGCGCCGAATGTCGAGCGCGAAGCAGTTTTATTGAGTTTCTGATGTAGTAAATACAATGGAAACTCAGTGAAAACCAAAGACGCCCGTATTGACACAGGTTTTCCGCAGTTTCTCCGTGTTCGTAGCAGATGCGATACGGTGTAGCTAAAATCCGTCTGTGGGCGCAACGAAAGTTAGGTTAGCTCAGCGAAGTGCGGTAGGGAGTGATAGGGGGAAAAATTGAAAAAATGGAACTGGTAAGGGTCATACGTAAAAACCCAAAAGGGGAACAAACAAAATAAAAAAATAATTATTTATTAGGTACAAAGAAAAATTGAAAAATAATTACTTATGTGGAAGAAAGAAAAATTAAAAAATAATTATTTATTAATTATCAATACGCACAAAAGTGGACGAAATTTTTGGCACTACCATTAATTCATCTCTCGGCCAAAAACAAGAAATCAACAATGTCTACGCGAGTGTTGAAAAAAAAAATTTGTTATTACTCATTTTTTTATTCTCCGTCACGGATATCTCATCGAGAAAGAGAGATAAATAACCTGGCAACGGTTGTTTTTTTTCTCTGACCTCGTCGTACATGCTTGCATTTTTTTAAAAAAACTTCGCTTGAGTTCGAAGCGGAGACCAAAAAAAAACCGTGAGATTGGGGTCGATGGGAACGTAAGGCCACGAGAGGCCACCGAGATGAAAATAGAAACGCGCCCGAGTATGACGACGCGACGACGATGGTTATGGAAAGCTTGTCAAGAAACTCGAGAGTCGGCGGACTGAAGGGTCGGTAAATCTCGCGTTTTCATTGGTATTACAAAAATTAGCTTAGCGCCATTTCTAGACTCGCCCAAACGATCATTTTGGTACTCGATTTGACAAACGGGCGATCAGAAAAACTGGGGCTCCGGCTGTGTGGTTGAGAGTCATAAACAATTTAGCGCCTCATATTTATCGCACCCGTTACCGTTAATTCCACGACGACTCGCGTACCCGAGACGTCACAAGACATTGACCCAATGACGAAAAAGCACGCTTTCACGTAAAAAGATAAAGTAACTCCCCCACTGGTCCCGATGACTCGACAATAAGGAGAACAATTGTGGATGACGTCATCGGCTAGTCATTCTCACCACTTGCGCCATGTCAAGAGATCAATTCCCCTTCGCGAATGGCAATGCGCGTACCATTAATTCAAAAGAGTCACACGTATAAATAATACAATTTTGTCACATCTCGTGATTTTTTTTGTCTTTGTGACAATTTCGGCGCTCTTAAAGCCGAGGTATTTTTGAGGAATTTACGATGTTACATGAGCGAACCGCGATCATCTCTTTGGTTGACGTTTCCGTCGCGCATATTTTCTCTACGGAACGATGAAAAAAGTGATTTTTTTTTGTAGGTTCGAGTAACGAGAATAATCGCTTACAGGAAGGTGTTCGATTTCGAGAATGACTTAAAAGAGGATTAAACGGCTAGAGAATGAAACGAGACGGTGGAAGAGTTAACCCAGTCCCATCGTCATCGTTGCGCCAATTACGCGGTCATTGGTCTTTATCTCTCTCTCTCTCTCTCTCTCGCTCTCTTCGGCCTGTATTTCAACGTGCTCTGCACTCGTGGTCGGTTGCGGCCGCGGTTTCTGTCATCTCATCTGTCGTGGTTGCGCTTCGTGCATCGTCGCTATGTTCAATTTCTCGATCCCCCCTCTCTCTGTCTCGTTTATAGTCCGAAAGTGTTCACGAAATATTGATTTAATTCACGTGAAAATTTAATACGAATCGAACGATATTTATGCGAATTAAAAAATAATTATTGTTCTTTTTTCAACACCTGACAATTTTGCGATTTGCAACTTGGTAGAAATATAGTTTCCATATTAAATGTCAATAATATTATGAAATAAATTTCGAATTCGAATATTCGCATCGTTCGATCGTTCGATCGTTTCACATTATCGTCGTTCATCGGGTAAACTCTTCGAGGTCAAATCGTGAAAAAAAAAATTAATCTACCCTAAAAATAACAAAATTATTAATCACATCGAGTCTCATTCGTCTGTCATTTGTTTCGTTCTAGGTTCGAGGATTTCGGCTATGAGAATTTTCGTTTAGTGAAGGATAGTAAGTGCGAGAGTGGTCGAGAAAGAACTTTATAAATTTATTTTACACAAAATATCGCAATTGTGACTTTTTTCTTATTGTTATCCTCCTAATTATCGAAACCGCGAGTGGTATCGGCGTGTTTTCTTGGTGAAAACGTCTTGTTAGTTTGTCCGCGAAAAAAAAAAAAAAAATTATAATCGCGAGTGTGTTGTTGACTTAGAATATTGAAAAGTTGGATGTTTTACGGAGAAACAAGACTTTTCGCGAGGAGAATTTCACGTGACGGGACGAGGGGCATATGGCCCTGGACTATGGTACCACCTACAATATGCACCGTCCAAATCAATTAGGTACGTATATTAAATTTAAAAATATCCTCCCTAAATCACCTATATCCGCGATTATCAATTTAATCTTTTGTAAACCGTTGTTATTGTCGCATTACTATTTACTGAATTGTAAATAATTTTCTATCGAATTCCGCACGAATGTTCATGAGCTCTTCTTCTATGATCTTTTTTGGAGCTATATTTAAGTTTACTTAAATTAATATCATCATATCTTTCTCTCTTTCTCTCTCTCTCTCTCTCTCAGTGCGTAATGACATTTTTCAAAATGAGAAAATAACATCAATTAAAAAAACGACTTCAGCAATCTCAATGCCGCTGTTAACGTGTGCATATCGCGTTGCGTTGTATGTAATATTTATTAAAAGACAAATCAATGTCGCTATTATTAGAATATTATCTTCTCTTCCCGTCGCGCTCAAGGAAACAAGACAAGGAGGAAGGATGAGAATTAAAAAAACCGTACAAAAAACTCGAGTGGCATAACAGTCGCTGATCGCGATCCACGTTTTCTACAATAACAAACGAGTTTTATGTATAAATATCCGTATATGATGCAATCCATGTAAACTCGACGATAAGTTACCGTCGAGTACTTTCGTCTTTCCGCGTACAATTTCTGGGAGTTTTATTTATTTATTTATATTTCACGGTAATCGGTTTAACCCGGTAATTTTTTCCGATATGAAATTTTATACCATACTAGCTGTGCCCCGCGGTTTCACCCGCATTAAGGGATAACACCACTGTGACCCCCTGTTTTTTTTCACATTTTTCAAGAATTTTTTCTGTGGGAAAAAAAAGAGATATTCGAAAAAATTGTTTGGTTTTTGTTCCTTGTTTATTAATGTATCAAAAAACATTTTTTTCACATCTTTCACGCCGCATGGTGGCGCTGGGCAAGCTCTCGCGTCAGGTGCTGTCATCTCCGCGGCACGCAGTAGAACTCTCTTCAACATCGATCTGAAAAAAAATACCGAGTATTTTCGTTAATAATATGATAATTTGAAGAGAAGTACATAGGGATTTGGAAAAGTATTTTAAAAAAAAAAATAGGCACGCCTTTGAAATTAACTTTAATTTCAAAGACGTGCCTATTTTTTTTAAGCAATATTTTTCCAAATCCCTATATACTTCTCTTCAAATTATCATATTATTAACGAAAACACTCGGTATTTTTTTTCAGATCGATGTTGAAGAGAGTTCTGCTGCGTGCCGCGGAGATGACAGCACCTGACGCGAGAGCTTCCCCAGCGCCACCATGCGGCTTGAAAAATGTGAAAAAAATGTTTTTTGATACATTAATAAACAAGGAACAAAACCCAAACAAATTTTTCGATTATCTCTTTTTTTCCCACAAAAAAAAATTCTTGAAAAATGTGAAAAAAACAGGGGGTCACAGTGGTGTTATCCCTTAAGGTAGTAGTCTGGTAACTTAAGCCGGTTTTCATGTCTTTTTTGGAGGGCGTTTTTTGTTGGAAAATAAAAATGAATCGTTTTGGATATTTAGGATGTTTTTATTTACATATTAAAAATACAAAAAAAAAATTTTTTGGAAAAGTTCAAGAGCCAAAATCACCGGGGTCACCCACGCGCTTCTTTTTGAGGTGCCAACGTCGATCAATGATAATAATAATAATAAACTATTAAATTTTTTCAAAACATTTCTTTTGTATCTTTAATATGTAAATAAAAACATCCTAAATATCCAAAACGATTCACTTTTATTTTCCTACAAAAAAACGCCCCCCAAAAAAGACATGAATATCGGCTTAAGTTACCAGACTACTACCTTAAATTTGGGTTTTATATCTGTTTCATACGCATTATGAGTACATTACCAAGTGCATCTCATATAAATACCATCCGGAAATTGCGTGGAAAAATAAAAGGATTAGTCACTAAAGAATAAACCGACGTCAAGGCCACTCTTAGGGTCGTAGAATGAAGTTATACGGCCTTAGAACCTTCCTGAATAAACGGGCTATCTAATGCAAAAAGAATTTTTCAAATCGGATTAGTATTTCCTGAGATTAGCGCGTTCGAACAAACATACAAGCTCTTCGGCTTTATTATAGTAGTAAGATAAAAAGGCCATTGAAAAAAAAACCAATCACATTCGAAAGTTCAAAAAATTATAATTGAGAATCACACGACAGCAGAGTGGTCGGTGCTCGACTTCGGCGATCTCCCGTGTTGAGCAGTATTGGCCGCGGTTATTACTGGGTTAGACGACCGCTAAGCCGTGTACTGGCTTGCACGCCGACTACCGAGCGGGAGGCAGTTTTTCTGAGTTTCTGATGGTGAACTGGAACTCACTCAAAAACATAAAGCCTGTCTGTATCGACACAGGTTTTTCGCAGTTTCCCTGTATCCATGACAAATGCGATACAGTGTAGTTAAGAAGTCTGCGGACTTAATGGAAGTTAGGTTAGCCTAGCGATGTGCGGCTAGGGAGCGAGAGGGGTAAAATGAGAATAATAGAAAAAAAATGAAATTGGGAACGGTCATACGTAAAAACCCGAAAGTGTATACGTTGGAACGGAATAATAATAATTATAAAAAACTGTAATTCAGAATCGAGGAATAAAAAAAATTCAAATAACTAATTGCACTGTACAAGTGCAGCGAGGGTCAAGTTGACGTAGAAGGCCCCATATATGCATTATAACATATTCAAGTAGATTATAGGATACTAAATATCTCTCTATATTATATAAATATATCGCCGCCGCCGTGTACAAGAGTTGAGGAGAGCGAGCGGGATCGAGTAGGCTGGGTGAGGGGATCGAGCGGGTGCGGGGCGGCTTGGGGGGGGGGGGGGGGGGTCGCGCGAAGCGCGCAGGGGGCAGAGCCCCCCTAGTGTATATATATATATATACACTAGGGGGGCTCTGCCCCCTGCGCGCCTCGCGCGCCAACCCCCCCCCCCCCCCCGCCGTTCCATCACGCCCCGGCCTGCCCCCCCCTGCCGTTCCATCTCGCCCCGGGCTCCCCCCTCAACTTGTACACGGCGGCGGCGGCGGCAGCGAAATATTTATATAATATAGAGATATATATATATATATTGGAATGCGACTGTAGAAGAACGAGAAACAAAGAGAGGCGCGCAAGAGGAATGGCATTATCAGGGGCGTGGGGTGGGTGAGGGGTATATAGACAGAGGATAAAAAAGGGAACGATGAAAAAAGAGAGGAAAAAACTGGTGGATTATCGGTTCTATTTTCAGATCGTAACGAGTCGCGCGTGCATTCTCATCGTTCGTCACACGATGATAATTGCACAATCGGATAATACGACTAACGCTCGTGCAATGCGCGCTCGCGCACTCCTTTTCAACATACGCCCCCCCTCTCGATGTCGATTCATTCGATAAATTATGCCTCCACTCCAACGGCTATCTATGAAATATGTATCCATATATAAATATATCGCAATTCGCACAAAGTTTAATCGCGTGAAACAGACATTTTGTTTGTTCAAGCAAATGAAATTTAACGGGTTTATTTAAATTTTTATATTCATTAAAGAACATTGATTTTAATTAAACAACGTTTTTTTCCAACGTGGTTATTAAATATTGGTATATTCTTTTTTTTTAAATATCTCAAGTTCCGCAATTCAACAAACCTGATGGTATTTTTTTTTTAAGCCGTTGTTAAAAAACCTTTCGAATCCAATTTTTTCGTACCTATGAACCGCGATGATGAATTTCGAGGTAAACAAAATTTCATAAATCAACATCCATAGATCAAAGATGCGATCGAACTCGCGATCGCGTTATTTTCTTAACTAAAAGGATTGATAAAAACTGTTTCGTCCGATGCGCGGTTTCAAGAGCTCCGCAAACGGCATACACACACACAAATGTCAAACTATATATAGAACCCGTCCCGCTAATCTTAGAAATCGGCCGACCGCCAGAAATACAAGCTTTTGCCACACCATCCTATATCTCACTCCCTGAGTTTATATTTGATCCTCTAACCCTTCTGGCCCACGAGGATTTAACCGCTGTATATAAATATCCACTACTAACCGTACGATTTTTTTCGGAACTACGGACTCGTTCGTTGATTTTTAGAATAGTCAATAAGCACGCACGATCAGTGAAGAATATTGTTTTTCGGCAAATTTCTTGTTTATTTCATTTCCGGATCGTTACGACCCTCAATCTAGAGGAAAATTGATTTCCCCAAAGTTTAAATGTCATTCCTGTTTGCAAACTACAGTATCGGAGTAAAATACGTATGTGAGAAAGTGCTATGTAAGATGGAGAGCCGTCTACATGAAACTCTCGTAGCCGATAGCTGTACCGAAAAAAGATTGAAAACTTTATTCTTGGATGCTGAGACGTTTTTTCCTCCTACAACCGCAAGTTCGTAAAATATACTCCCTCGCGGTTTTATGGATCTTTCTCTCCGCACTGTGCACGTCTGTGGAAAGAAGACAAAAGGAAGGAAGTGAGAGAGTGGTTAGTTTGCAGAGAGAGAGAGAGAGAGGAAGAAGCAAAGAGGGAGAGATGAGAAAAGCGTTTCTAAACACGTGGAAGTCCTAAAGCCAGAAATAAGCTCGTTCTCTTCTAGCCACTGGTCGGGTTATTTTTAGTTAGCGAGAGTCTAAATTCGTCACAAAGAGAGATAAAGGCGTGTGGTGACCAAAAGTTAAGTCGCAGAGGCTCCCGAGGCTCCCGTCTCTCTCTCTCTCTCTCTCTGGCGATGCATATAGTTTCGTACCCTCTTCGTTTCTCATAGTGTTATATATTTTTTCTTTCATCTGTACGTTTTTTGTGTGTGTTGTGCGCTGATGTTACGAAATGCTCCCCGTATCTCTTATAGCGCCGCGTCGTGTAACATCGGCTTCTTGATCTTTTTCTTCATTTTCTGCTTCCTCTTTTCTTTCTTATCCGCTGTTAGCGAACAAAAGGATATAACTGACGTTACTTTACACATTAAGATCTCCGATTTACGCCCTTTTGTCCGCTAACCGATGATACAGTTCTTCGTTCTTGCCTTCTTCTCCATATATATTTCCTTTTATTTCCTTTTAATCCCGTCGACGAATATTCCGCCTCGCGAAAGAGAATTGGCGAAGTTGAAGAAAGGAAAAAATAAATAAACTAACGTGCTAAAATAAAAACGAATGCGGCGAGCCGGGACCCTGAGCCTGTTCGTCTGACTCTTTTTCATCTCTCTCTCTCTCTCTGCTTCTCGCTGTTTCATCTCACATCTCTCGCATCTTCGGTTCCATAATTTATTTTCCTTTCTCTTTCTATTCTCCATTTTGTGTCTCTCGCCCTTGTTCAATGTCGCGTTGCGACAAGGCGAAAGTCGGCTAGAGGCGAGGCGGTTAGTCGCGGTTATATGTATAGTGGCGTGAAGGAGAGAGAGAATCTGGTGGTCGTGTTCTCTCTTTTTTCAAGCTCTTCCTTCTTTTCTCGTCTCGAAAAATGTTGTTAGACCCTTTTGCCAGTTTAGATACATTTAACGAGGCTCGACGAGCCAATTGGCTCACTTTTGGTAGTAAAGTCCGTCGAAATTTCACTCACCAGTTATAGCAGAGAGCTATAATATGAAAAATTAATATTTATCATTTTGTTTGATATATGTTACGCAATGAAAATTTTGTTAGCGGAAGTATGCGAACTCGATTTTTGGCAAGAACAAATTAAGGTAGTAGTCTGGTAACTTAAGCCGATTTTCATGTATTTTTTGGAGGGCGTTTTTTTGTAGGAAAATAAAAATGAATCGTTTTGGATATTTACGATGTTTTTATTCACATATTAAAGATACAAAAAAAAATTTTGTTGAAAAAATGTAATAGTTTATTATTATTATTATTATTATTGATCGAAGTTGGCACCTCGAAAAAAAGCGCGTGGGTGGCCCCGGTGACTTTAGCTCTTGATGTTATCTGAAATAAAAAATTCTTGATAATTCTTAATCTATAGACATGTAATTCTGGTCGGAACTACTGAAGTTAAATTTCATGGATAAATAACAAAATGGCGGACTTTGGAAAAAAAAGTCCTTTTATTTTAGCAAAGATGGGGTTGTAAAATAAAAAGTTAGGGGTGACAAAATTTCTCGGTAGTTTCGACGAGAACTATAAGTGTGTAGAGTAGCCTGTTAAAATTTGAAAGCAATCGGTTCGGTAGAAAAAAAGTTAAAACCCGGGCTGCCAACTTCGAGGTGCCAACTTCGATCAATAATAATAATAATAATAATAAACTATTAAAATTTTTCAAACTAATTTTTTTTGTATCTTTAATAAGTAAATAAAAACATCCTAAATATCCAAAATGATTCATTTCTATTTTCCTACAAAAAAACGCCCTCCAAAAAAGACATGAAAATCGGCTTAAGTTACCAGACTACTACCTTAACCGAGTCATCTGTACGATGAATATTCGACGTAATTTTCTTCGTAATCAACAATTATTGATAAAAATGATTTTTTTTTTATCCGTCCTTGTTCGGTTAACGAATAGTCCGCGAACACGGGCAAACGTCAGTTTTCTCTCGACAGAAATATCTATTGAGTCAATAGCGAAAGTGGTTTCAGGATATCAGGTCTAGCCTCTCGCAACAATAGTGAAATGGTTCACAATGTCTTTCGTGAACGAGCAGAGAAACGCCTTTCAGCCAGTCAGCAGCTACACAGACATCATTCAGTATGCTACGAGCAAAGCTGCTTTATTATTATTGTTATATGTATTATGTGTGTATATATATATATTATATATATATATAACACAAGCAAACAATTTTGCCGCTTCTCCGACGCGATGATGATATTATGCTGCGGCTTGGCACACGGCGCCTCTTGTGTTCTCCCTTTTGCTTTTTAGCGTAGGCGCGAGACACACTTCCGCCCACTCGAATCTGCAGACACGCATTCTCACATTCTCGGTTACATACACATACGTTTTATATATATCAACAACAATTTTTTAATAAATCATAATTCAATTACGTTATTTATACATTTGCGAAAAAAAAATTTACCTTCAATTTGTTTTCATTTACAATTTCCTCGATCGATCATATTTTTATTATCCATGACGAAGATCCCAGAGGCAAAAGAAATATACACTCCGGAAGAGTGTCAAAATTTTCTTACCAACAATTTGGCAGCTAAAATTTATCACACTCGTTGGTATTGTCAAAAATATTTCGGTGTCTCAAATTATATTTAACGCGTACGTTTACAGAATTAATCACCGCCGAGGGGAGGAATATTTTTTTCACGTTTTGACACGACCGATGCTTTATTAATGAACAAATGTTATCGGTAGATTATCGATCGGAAAAAAGTTCGAGACGAGAAGAGTTGGGAACCCGTGACCTACCGACCCACACCTACATATCCCACGCTGCTTCTTTCTTTTTTTTTTCCCTCATGACCTGACTCAACCGATGATTCCCGTCTCGTCGCGTGACACATGCACACTTTAACGTTCTAATACAAGAGCATCGTACAAACGCCGACCCTCCCCGTTGCACGTTGGATCAATTATTCAGGACGAAAAAAATCGTACATTACCGTTCTCCTGCATTACCGAGAAAAAAATATATATAGAGAGGAAGGTGTGTTTCGAGGAGAAATTCGCGATGGAAAAAAAACAGCGGAGTTTCAATGTTACGATAGAAAATGTATTACTCCACAAAATGTTAATTACGATAAAAATTATAATTGTAATCAATGTTCGATGTGTGTCATTAAATTTTCAATTAGGATTACAATTGTAGTAACGTACTAGAAAAATGCAAACTCTAATAATCAACAAGTCGATTGATCGAGAAGAATTTATTGGCTGCCAGATTATTTTTGTATTCAATCCAGCTCGGCCGATCTCCCGTTACAGTTATTTCAAATCGTTAACTCGCTACGAGAGAGCGAGAACGAGAGAGAGAGAGAGTAAGATTTGTTTTTTATTATGACAGTGGTATATTAAAAAAAAGAAATTATTTAAGAATCGATACGTCACTAGCGTGCGACTGTGGATGATCGAGAGGTGGAAGAGTTAATTCTGATTCTCGACTCTCGAAATCTTCACTCGGATACATTTATCGACACTCTGGCGTGCATATACACGAGTTATCGGCGAGCCTGCCCGCGAGAATAAGACCGAGAGAGAGAGAGAGAGAGAGAGAGAGAGAGAGAGAGAGAGAGAGAGAGGGAGAGAAAAATAGAGAGAGAGAAGACGTCCAACGCGAACGCGATAACGGAGTATTATATACTGTAAGTGAAGTACCACCGGAGCTCTCTCGATGCACGACCGTCACGAGAAATATCCGCAAATATAGAATGTTCACCGAGTCCGAGATCCAAGTGCCGCACGCCGAGACACGTGTTATTAATCCAACACACATACACACGAAAGATCTCCACCATCTCACGAGACCGAGTTTTATCAATATATAGGGCATTCCATCTCTCAAATCAATCATTCGCTGATTTTCATAATTTTTTTTTTCTCGCTCTATGCGTTCGGGAATTATTATTTTTCGAAATTTTCATTGTCGCTAAACTCGAAGGGGTCATATCTTTTAAATTACACATTGTATCGGAAAAAAATATTTCAAACATCTCGATTTTCCGTTAAAATATCCTCATATCCATAAAATCATAAAGAATTCAATTATTTTTTAAATACTCAGTCGGTACAAAACTCAGTCGGTAAAGTCACTGTATGTGACTTTAATTATAAAATTTAATTAAAAAACTATATTCGCGGACTACGACGACGTTACAAAAATTGTTCCAAATGTGTTTCGCATAAATAACGATTAATAACATTTTAATCATTGATATATACATTAAATATGTGACAAAGTTTGAAGAAATGAGATTTGCTCGGGGTATTAGATCGGCTACCGCGCCGAGACCGCTTTTGTGGTGATGATGCTGATGTTGCAGATTATATAAGCATGACGTGGGACAGCGGTAAGAGCTATCAATTACCTACCGAGAGGAACCGAGAGTATCATCTAGTGTCCCCGTACTACATATAGTATATATGCATACAAACGCTCCTCGAAGCTGTTGCGGTAGCAGGAGTTGCAACTTTGCGATCAGCCCACGCCGAGAGACACGCGAGACCCAACTGGTTTCTATAGATAATTCGCTACCGGCCGTTAAATTGTTTCACGAACTCTCTCGTTGCACTTACCCCATACTCTATAACTATATTTCCAAATAATAACGATAATAAGAATTATTATTATCATTATTGTATGAAAAAGTGGCATAAATACGATAAAAAAACATAATCGTAACAAGATAATAATAATAATAATAATAACGATTATTTTTCTACCTCGAGTTTATGTGCGTCTTGTCCAGAGGTCTCTACACCCGAGGAGAGATAGGTCGATAAATCGTTTGGTCGCCCCGAGAGATGTGAACGCGTTTTCCCATGTTCTATCTCGCTCCTTTTTCTTCGTCGTTACCCGGAGATTGCGCATTTCTCCGTCTCTCTCTCTCTCTCTCTCTATCTGTATTTGTGTAAACTTATCGGTCACACTGTACAGGCACTGTATAACGTTACGTACAGAATGACGGCTTACAAGAAAAAGGGCTCAAATCACATTATTCAATTGGCAAGCAATTGGTGGTTACGTCCTTTTGTTTCACAGCAGTCGATATATGAACGCGGTACATGAGTCTCTGACCGGGAGTACACACTCACGATTTTATATACGAGGTCTGTTCAAAAAGTATCGTGAATTTTGAATTTCCGCGGGCTACGTATATTCGATTTTCGATTTTTTTGTGGCGTTAGGTCGGTACTCGTGTCCCTCACTTATGCTGAAAAAATCGGCCATTTTGAATGTTTAGTTAATTGTTGACAGCTGTTTTGGTTAGACGTGTTTTGGCTTGTCTTCGGTCTTTGCCTGTTCCAAAAAATGGATCAGAGAATCTGTATTAAATTTTGTGTGAAAAACAAAATTAAGTGCGCGGACGCATTCCGAATGTTGACTGTGGCGTATGGTGAAGTTACCTTGGACCAAAGCAACGTTTATCGGTGGTACAAAATGTTCTCAGAGGGCCGAGAAGATGCGAACAACGAAATGCGTTCCGGACGCCCGAGCACATCAACAACAGACGAAAACATTGATGAAGTGAAGAAAATAATATTGGCCAATCGTCGATTCACCGTTAGAGAAGTTGCTGAGGAACTAAACATATCGATTGGCTCGTGCTATTCGATTTTTACCAATGATTTGGGCGTGAGACGGGTCGCCGCGAAATTCTTGCCAAAATTGCTCAATTTCGAAGAAAAACAGTCGTTAACATCGCTAAGGAGCTGTTGGACTCGGTCCGCGACGACCCAAATTTGCTCCAGAGGGTCATAACCGGTGACGAATCATGGGTTTATGGTTATGACGTGGAAATCAAAGCTCAATCATCGCAATGGAAGCTGCTTTTTTGGAATAGGCAAAAATCGAAGACGAGCCAAAACACGTTCTAACCAAAACAGCCGTCAACAATTAACTAAACATTCAAAATGGCCGATTTTTTCAGCATAAGTGAGGGACACCAGTACCAACCTAACGCCACAAAAAAATCGAAAATCGAATATACGTAGCGCGCGGAAATTCAAAATTCGCGATACTTTTTTAACAGACCTCGTATACTCTTCTATCTTCGTACGAGTATATGGATATGGAGAAGTGTACGAAATTTGTATGTCAATTGAAGTGTTTAACGAACATTTCTGAAATATTTTTGCGAATTATCAAAATGATATTTATTATTGGGAATTACCACGGAGTCATGGGCCTAATCAATATGGCCGCTCATTCCAAATCAACCAGCATTGGATAGCACGGGGAGCAGTGATAGATCCTCGATTGTCGTATGTTCTTCGGCGAGATGCCGAATGTTTTCAGTGCGATCTGATAATTGGAATTGTCACCGTTGATGTTTGTTGCGCGAACAGAATCAACCGCGACAATTGAATACAAACGTAGTGCACTATTGCCAAAAGGATACGGTGAATCTGTACGACGCACCATCTTCAACCTCAAAATCAAAAAAATATTTCCCGCCATTCTACCGCTAAATGGACGACTTCGAAAAATGAATTTACTTATAAACATCAATCTATCGCATAACATGATGTTATAGTTAAAAATTGTTCATTTTTCAACAATCATTCAATTTCAGTCGCGCTTCTTGTTGTTTTTACACGACGCGAATAAAATGATTTCTGATCTTTCGCGTGGCCTGAAAATCTCATACCCCTCGGACCGAACATCGTTCATGTTCTCCAGATTTTTATTTATCATATTGTTGCTGTAACGAAGCAGTACCTTCTTAATTGTGATAAAAACGTGAAACATTCGCACGGTAATCATCGGGCACCGACTGGCAGAGAGCGACTTCGAAATTTGACCGACGGAGACGTCGGGTTTCTAAATTCCCAATAGTCAACTTTAATTTTCATTTTTTTTTACACATCATCGAAGTTAACGGATATATCATACCTATAATCCACTCTAAATGTTACGTTCGAGCGTGATTATTCATTATACGCGCGTATCCCAAAGCTCGCTGTCTCTGAAAAGCACGCGTGATTGAATTTGCGTCGTATACTGAGTCACTCGCCGGTTAGAGCGTAACTCACTTTTCTTTCTCTCTCTCTCTCTCTCTAGCTCTGAGGTTCTAATTCTCGTAGTTTAGTCGATGAGATATCTCTACTCGTATGTCGCGCTATATGCGCATCGAGCTACCACACGCCGATCTGTTCTTTCGGACTCGCAAACTCTAACGCATTAAATCTAACGAAAGGCACGGCCGCGTGTTTTTTTTTTTGGCGCGCGGTTTCCGCCACTCAATCTCGCGCCCACGTCGATCCAAATCTCCAACGACGATAGAACGTTTTTTTTGTTTCATTTCGAGTGTATATAACGCGTTACCCTGGACGATTTATTTAAATATATTGCGATCTTGGAATGAGTAATTAACTAAAATTTTTTTGGGCAAAGGCGCATTTTGAAAAATACGCAACAATCGAAATATCTTTGGTTCAAATAATATTCATTCGTAATTACGAAAAATCGGTTTAATGGAAATCTGCCTACGATTTAATATTTTGCGAGTTTAATAATAAAACAAATACACAAAAAATCAAGAATTAAAACGAGTTTAATAATTAAAACAAAAACACAACAAAAAAATCGCATCGACTGACGTACACATTATATCCATGAAACGACGAATTAACATTACCAAGCGTTTCATATTTGATGCTCGAACGGCAGAAACGATAAAATCTATTTACGGATATGTCAAATTCTACGCTGTATATTAATGATTCTCAATTGTCTCTGCTTGCTCTTTATCTCGCACACACACTTTCGAGACGTATTATCGAATAATTATATAGTGATATAACGTATAGACGCATTAGTTACTGGGTATTCTTGTATCCGTCTGAAATTCACCGAATGATTTATTATTAACGTAACTTCATTATTCGCCTTGCCGTGGTCTCATGTCCCTCGGCGATTCTTCTCTATCTCAATCTTCTCTAACCTATACGTATGCCGGCGTGTGTGTGTGTGTGTGTGTGTGCCGACAACCTCCCGTGCTCGAATATAATCCGAGAATAACCGCCAATCCACGATAAGACCCCTCGCTTTGTGAATTATTGAATTTCCGGCAACGAGCCGCGCGGTAGTTTTCGCTGTCGCGGGATCCTCTCTCTCTCTCTATATATATATATATATATATATATATATATATATATATATATATATATATATATATATATATATACACATATATATGTATAATATGTATATATATATACACGTTTATATACAATATATGGGTATATTTTACGAATTTATATCGGATTGTCTGCGCGAAATGGAGCGATTTCTGGGACGAGCAAATTTTTCGAGATAAAATCACGAACGGCGGCTTCAGGTGATAATAATTCAAAAAGACCGTTTAAAGGGTAACACCACTCTAGCGGCAGAAAAAAAGGCCTAACTTTGACGAGTTATTTTGGCAGTATGAAAAAAGGAATAAGATTTCTTTTGAGGGGATTCATTTAACACATATTGAAGTATGAACAAATTTTGTTTTATTATCATTTTATTAAAAAATGGCGATGACAGAGCCGATCTTGAAAATCGTCTCTTTTTTTAAAACACCATCACGAGCTGACGGTTTTCTCGTAAAATATAAGACCTGGAAAAAAAATCAAGAAATTTTATAATCTATATCCTATTGGCTATGGGATTGCGTAGGGTCTTTTTAGATCAAATTTTGTAGAAATGGTGCACATTTAAAAAAATGTATCGATTTTTTGCCTAAAAAAATCAGTAAATTGTTTGTAAAAAAAAAGTTTTCATTAAGTCAAAAAACGGCAACGTAGTCCGATACAGAATGTAATTGTGAAGCTACTATAAAAATTTCAAATCAATACATGGAACGGTGTCAAGTAATGTGCCCTCCCAGTTTGCAAAAGACGATTTTCAAAATAGGTTCTATCACCGCCATTTTGTATCAAAATGGTAATTAAAAAAAAATTTTCATACCTCAATATGTGTTAAATAAACCCTCTAACAAGAAATCCTATTCCTTTTTTCATACTCCCAAAATGAATCGTCAAAGTTAGGCCTGTTTTTCTGACGGTACAGTGGTGTTAGCCCTGAATAAATGTATAGATGTCCTTGTCAATTTCTCATAGCCACCAAAAAAAAAAAAAAGAAAAAGAAAAAACTCTTGGCAAAAAACCATTCCACTTTACGTTAAATAACCCCTTATAGATAAGGCACACACACGTATACTCATTGAACTGTATCAAATCCACATTCGAATTGTTATCTCTGTTTTGTGCCGATAATAACTTTTCTCCGTTGGGCATTTATTCCGGTTGATTGTACTCCGGCCGAGCCAAATAATTCAGTAACCGCGTCGTCGTGAAGAATATGGAAATAAATAAAATTTGTCGATGCTTCTAAACGAACGTGAAACGTATCTAGCGGTGTGACTTTCCAGTAATTTATTATTGAATATTCCCCGCTCACTATCGTTCTATCGGCGTATGTGTTTTGCGATGGCATTCAACGGCCACATCCGGTTGTCGCATACGGTATAACGGCAAGATAGTCCATACTTATAGCCGGTATGTACGAAGTTACCACGATTCATTTTTGTCGCGTATTATATAGACACGTTCGACGATGCCTATATACGAGGTCTGTTCAAAAAGTATCGCGAATTTTGAATTTCCGCAAGCTACGTATATTCGATTTTCGATTTTTTTGTGGCGTTAGGTTGGGATTCATGTCCCTCACTTATGCTGAAAAAATCGGCCATTTTGAATGTTTAGTTAATTGTTGACAGCTGTTTTGGTTAGGCGTGTTGTGGCTTGTCTTCGATTTTCGCCTATTCCAAAAAATGGATCAAAGAATCTGTATCAAATTTTGTGTGAAAAACAAAATTAAGTGCGCGGACGCATTCCGAATGTTGACTGTGGCATATGGTGAAGCTACCTTGGACCAAAGCAACGTTTATCGGTGGTACAAAGTGTTCTCAGAGGGCCGAGAAGATGCGAACAACGAAATGCGTTCCGGACGCCCGAGCATATCAACAACAGCCGGGAAGAAAATAATATTGGCCAATCGTCGAATCACCGTTAGAGAAGTTGCTGAGGAACTAAACATATCGATTGGCTCGTGCTATTCGATTTTTACCAATGATTTGGGCATGAGACGGTTCGCCGCGAAATTCCTGCCAAAAATGCTCAATTTCGAAGAAGAACAGTGTCGCGTTAACGTTGCTAAGGAGCTGTTGGACTCGGTCCGCGACGATCCAAATTTGCTCCAGAGGGTCATAACTGGTAACGAATCATGGGTTTATGGTTATGACGTGGAAACCAAAGCTCAATCATCGCAATGGAAGCTGCTTTTTTGGAATAGGCAAAAATCGAAGACAAGGGAAAACACGTCCAACCAAAACAGCTGTCAACAATTAACTAAACATTTAAAATGGCCGATTTTTTCAGCATAAGTGAGGGACACGAGTACCAACCTAACGCCACAAAAAAATCGAAAATCGAATATACGTAGCCCGCCGAAATTCAAAATTCGCGATACTTTTTGAACAGACCTCATACGTATTATATGCAGACTCGTGTATATGTTGGCCGTGGCCGACGTGCTTGTAGACTTGCCCTCACGTTTAAAATTTGCCGACGCGTGCGTCTCTGTAGTTGCCGCTCTATTGTTATTAGTCGTTATGCAGCGGTGGAAGATTTGCGTGGAATCTTTAGCGAAAACCGAGAAGAGAGAAAAACGAGAGATCCGTGGCGGAGAGGGCGAAAATGATCGCTCCAAATTGCAGAGTGACTCTTGATTCCGCTAGAGCCCCAAAGTCGCACGAATATCCATTATCTATCATCGACCAAAAGGCCCTTAATCCAACGAGATTTTAACACGCAAATTCACGCGTGTTATGCCCCGTGTGTTCGTTAGCAAAATCGTTGCAAATATGTAGCTCAAGGTCCTTTTACCACCGCGGTGTTTCTGATTGAAATAACGATTTTTATACGCTCTGCTTCTCACCTGGCGCGTCTAACGATAACTCCTCGATGATAGCTGTAACAGGCTATCAGTCTCAATAGGGCACTTTGTAACGATTTTCTGTCGCTTTCTGTCGCTTTCGAGTAGCTACATTAGATCGCTCGTTTAATCCGAAAAATCAGTCGACTACCATCCTGTTAACTCAAAAGTATATCTTAGCCGCTTCTGCGGGTGTGAAAGAACAGAGAGAACTTGAAAAATCGTTTTTCCATGCGTCTTTATTTCGGAAATTATTGAGCTTCCGGAAGAATTATTAGTCGGTCGGTAAACAGCTGTAAAAAAACCAGGAGAAACGGAAAATTTCGATCTTCATTCCACTCGGCATTAAACAATTTTTTTCCCTCTACTCACTCAACTGCAATGCCGTGTTCATAAACACATTTTTCTTTAAAACTCTCTCTCTCTCTCTCTCTCTCTCTCTCTCTCTCTCTCTCTCTCTCTCTGAAGGCGTCATTGAAGCCGATTTTTTAAATTATTATAAATTTTTGCAAAAAAGGAATTCGGCTCTCTCTATAAATCGAGGGCTCAGTTATGCAGTCGCAAAACTGAGACCGCGACTATCGCAGACAGTCAAAAGATGCACACACGACACACAAAGAGACAGAAAGAAGCTCACGAAGCTGTCCTCTCGCACAGTCACGAGAGGAATGCCGTAATATCAATCATCGGGACGTGTGTGGGCCATCTCATGCGCCGAGTTCCAGGAAAACCCGTTACCCTACGTGGCAATTTCGCTCCTCACCCCCTTTCCATACATACTCGGTATACTTTGAGGATCGGGATTTCTTTTATCTTCCCCCCTCTCTCTCTCTCGATTATATTTGTTTCATCTCTCCGTCGTTAACCGACGTTTTTACGAAGCAAAAGAGAAGACACTGTTCCGCTACTTCCACGTTCGTGTGTACGGGAATTTCCGAGACTTTATTGACAGGAAAATGTTTGAGAATATATATCTGTGTTCAAACGCGGTGAATTAGTTTTCGATGATAAACAAAAATATAAAATAAAAGTATGTAAATTAATGAAGAATCGATTGATTTTATTCAAGGCGGTTTGTGAGGCGAGAACGAGAGGCACCCGTTAAATTTGGAGTGCATAAAGAGTTATATATATGTATAATACAAGGGTTAGTTCGCGTTCGAGAAGTTGCGCACGGATTTTCCCGCGGGCTGATTGCGTACTAATGCACTAAGCGAGAATAACACGAGTGAGCAAAGCGAGTTGCAGCACGATGAGAGAATAATTTTGTATAGAAATATTGAGCTTCGGTGCACGGAAAGGCGTAGATCGCATAAATCTACCTCTTAAATCCTCTTATTTACGTCCTTTTTTTCTCTCTGGCGGTCGATATGTTTTTATACTTTTATGGCCAGAGTGCGATGCCCCGGGTGTGTTACTTTGGCGAGAACAAAACCACGAGCCCGCTCGACGATCACGCACGAGCTTCAATAACGCCCGATTTAAGGTAGTAGTCTGGTAACTTAAGCCGATTTTCATGTCTTTTTTGGAGGGCTTTTTTTTGTAGGAAAATAAAAATGAATCGTTTTGGATATTTAGGATGTTTTTATTTACGTATTAGAGATACAAAAAAAAAATTTTTTGAAAAAATGTAATAGTTTATTATTATCATTATTATTCATCGAAGTTGGCACGGTGATTTTGGCTCTTGATGTTATCTGAAATCAAAAATTCTTGATAATTCTTAATCTATAGACATATCATTCTGGTCGGAACTATTGAAGTTAAGTTTCATCGATGAATAACAAAATGGCGGACTTTGGAAAAAAAAGTCCTTTTATTTTAACAAAGAAGGGGTTGTAAAATAAAAAGTTAGGGGTGAAAAAATTTCTCGGTAGTTCCGACGAGAACTATAAGTGTGTAGAGTAGCCTGTTAAAATTTGAAAGCAATCGGTTCGGTAGAAAAAAAGTTAGGACCCGGACTGCCAATTTCGAGGTGCCAACTTCGATCAATAATAATAATAATAATGATAAACTATTAAATTTTTTCAAACAAATTTTTTTTGTATCTTTAATATGTAAATAAAAACATCCTAAATATCCAAAACGATTCATTTCTATTTTCCTACAAAAAAACGCCCTCCAAAAAAGACATGAAAATTGGCTTAAGTTACCAGACTACTATCTAAACGTTTCGTATGTGTTTTGGTACGGTACCAAACGCCGTTGAGTCGTCGGAAAATGTGGCCGAACCATTGCGAACAATGGACGTGGAAATCTACTTTTAGTTAGGAAAAAAAAAATGATATCACTCGATTTGACTAAATTTTATTGAAGCGATACACGATATTCAGGAGAAATAATCGAATCCACCGGGTCCTACTCGCACAGAAATGTATATTTAACGATAAATTACGTTACCTCCCGTTCACACAACCTGCTCCGTTGTTACGGCGATACATCTACGCATTGTCCGAATCGCCGATCGCGTAATTCAAGTTCAATGCGATAGAGAATTCGAGGACGAAGGATAGTATGGAAGGAAAAAATCATGGGATTCTCGGCAGATACGATGACGAGACACGAAGAAGGAAGGACTAACGGCGGGACCGTCCGCTCTTCAATTCTTCTTCTTCTTCATCATCTTCCTCCGCTCTTCTCTTTCCTTCCCCTTTGGGCGACTCACGCGCCCGAGAGACCGGTGTAGCCTTGGACTTGACTCGAAGGAATGTAGCGTGCACTGACCTCCACGCTCTACTCACTCACCTACTCGGTTTACCACACTCGTTCCTTCTTCCTCCTCTACCTCACACTCTCTCGGCGATCATCGGGCGAGTTCCTCCTCTCTCTCCCAGTCGAATTTTCTTAAACCATGTGGGCGCCCTCTCCGTACCGTAGTTCTCTTTGGCAACTGGCCGTTCCCTCGTCACTCTTCGTCATCGAGATTTTTTTTCTTCTTTTTTTTCTTTCGGCTCCTCCCATATCTATCCTCACCCAGTTCTCTTTATTCTCCTCGACCGTCGTTTTCTTCTCGCCTTGATCTTTCGATTCTTCCGAGGCTGTTCGCTGCTACTTACCAGAGATATCGAAAAATCGTATCTTTCAATTGTCATTGGCTACATTATCGAATCGTAGAATAAAGTCACCGACAGGGCAATATTCGGTGTATTGATACGGGATCAGAGTTTTTTTTTTTTTTTTTTTTAATAACAACAATATTTCGGTCGATTATTCCTTAACCTCGAGGAGTTTGCCAGTAACGCACTTGTTAGCGTGGAAATTTTTTTTTTTTTTTTTGTTTTCATTATCCTCTTCGAACTCTCGTGCTCCAATCGCTGTTCCGACGAGCCGACATTACAATACACCTTTCTCGCTGACTATTACCTATTTTTAGAGCTATGACTCTATCGAGGGACAAAGCGAACTGATGATTCTTGCTGTTACCGTCAATCTCCCTCTTCGTTCCCACTTATTCCGTTCCCGGCCGGAGGTTTAGCTCTCACGAAACACTTTGCTCAAGTGGCGCGATGAGCCACCGGACAAACTGGTCAGACGCGAAATATATACATCGACTTTTTTCACTGTGTACAACCAGTCCTCGTCACGTTCTTTTTTTGTTATTATCTACCACTACTCCTCAAAAGAAGGATCACTCAAAATTCCTTTTTTAACGAATCAAATTTTCCATCATCGTAGAGAGAATGTTTTTTGAGCAAAACGCCCGCAGAGAAGGATTCACGAATGAGCAAACAATCATGAAAGAAGAAACGATCCCTTTCCATTTACAAACTTTTCCTTGTTATATGTTAGCTGCATCGAACGCGTGAGATTTTTCTTTTACGTGGAGTATAATATTCTTCTTCTTTAAATTTGAGCCGTGTACATCGTAGAACCCGTCGCGACAAGTCTTGAAATATTATTCGCAGACGCGTGATATAAATGTTAATTCTATATCTGGAACCCGAAAAAAATGGTATTACGTGTTTAAAAAAAAAATTATTCGACGAACTATTGAAATGCGGAGAGCGTCGATGAACGAGGAAAATCTACGGCCTCGATTTGGTCACGTATCGAATTCGTAAAATTTTCAAGGTTTCAATGTACCACCGTTCTAACGACACTTACGGCCTTCTGTCGCTCATTTATTTCCTATTTCCTCGTTAACAATTCATTATTGAAGCGTCGTAATTGAAGGTACCGATGTTTTGTAAAGCAATTCAAATTTTTCGGTTCAAGTCTATCGGGTATATATACCTTTATGAATAACGAAAACAACAAATATCGATGGATGGAGTCCATCTTATCTCGGCTACGAATCAAATGTTCCACAGTATTTCCGTTCCTCGTATTTAATATTTTCCTAGTTTCCTAAAGCCGTTTTTTTTTGAGGCTCTGACGTATCGGAGCCTCGAAAAAACGGCTGGAAATTTACTAAGAGAGAGAGAGAGATATAGAGATAGAGATAGAGATAGAGATAGAGATAGACAGACATAGACAGTAGTGGCTCTTAGCGTATCATCAGCGATTAATCTTCGATCAACAATATTAAAAGTTTGAATACGAAAGAACGACGTATATGTTATATATATATAAATGTTATATATATATATAGTAGGCTCTCGTGCATATATAGCTCTCGCGAAGGTCGCAACCACGATGAATGTACCGATACGTCTTTTTTAACTACGCCGACCTTCGTCTTAAAATAGAGCCCGGATGACTTTGCCCGTGAGAGAGGGAGATCAAGAGGCTTGGATAACCACAGACACACAATTATATATCTATACACCTATGCTACCAGTAAATTTTTTTTCTTTTTGTTCTTTTTTTCCGATCTGCGTGTGAGCCTATTTACACACTATATAATACTCGTCCGAGAGATGAAGAAGGAAGTTGGAACTCTGAGCGTTCGTTATATTAGCTATCGCTTTGGGACCGGATTGAAATTAATAACCAACCGGTTTCTTCGTTAAACAAAACTGCGCCAGATATATCAATGTATATCGGAAATTCCAGAGCCAATCGGCAGTTTCATGACTGTTGGAAAACATTTTTTTTTCCTCGTAAGGTAGTAGTCTGGTAACTTAAGCCGATTTTCATGTGTTTTTTGGAGGGCGTTTTTTTGTAGGAAAATAAAAATGAATTGTTTTGGATATTTAGGATGTTTTTATTTACATATTAAAGATATAAATAAAAAAAATTTTGAAAAATTTAATAGTTTATTATTATTATTATTGATCAAAGTGGGCACCTCGAAAAAAAAGCGCGTGCGTGGCTCCGGTGATTTTGGCTCTTGATGTTATCTGAAATCAAAAATTCTTGATAATTCTTAATCTATAGACATGTCATTCTGGTCGGAACTACTGAAGTTAAATTTCATGGATAAATAACAAAAATATTTTATAAATAACAAAATGGCGGACTTTGGAAAAAAAACTTTTTTTCCAAAGTCCGCCATTTTGTTATTTATCCATGAAATTTAACTTCAGTAGTTCCGACCAGAATAACATGTCTATAGATTAAGAATTATCAAGAATTTTTTATTTCAGATAACATCAAGAGCCAAAATCATCGGGGCCACCCACGCGCTTTTTTTTCGAGGTGCCAACTTCGATCAATAATAATAATAATAATAATAAACTATTAAATTTTTTCAACAAAATTTTTTTATGTATCTTTAATATGTAAATAAAAACATCCTAAATATCCAAAACGATTCATTTTTATTTTCCTACAAAAAAACGTCCTCCAAAAAAGACATAAAAATCGGCTTAAGTCACCAGACTACTACCTTAAATCGAACCGTCGCGCAAAATGTCCATTTTTCATTTTAGCATTTCTGAACGTTAAACATTGTTAATATTTATAAATAAAAAAAACGTCCCAACTACTCGTTAGTTTCAGTAAAAAATGCGTATAAACACAACGAAAAAAGGTGTTTTACAAATTGCTCTTATCTTCGGGCTTCGACACTCTTGAGGGGAAAAAAACTTTTTTATCGTTTGTTGAAAAATAATTTAAAAATACGAAACGATAAGTCACGATCTCGGGGAATTTTTCAAATTGTTTTATTCAATCTAATTCTTATCGTATTTAGTCTTTAGAAATTTGTGATAACGCTCATTCGTTATCATGAACACATCGTGTCGCAATATAATACGATCACTCGAAGAACATCTTTCGTATAACGCGTGGAATTATACCTTTTTTTTTTTAATATCTCTTCCCTTGTGTCAATGGATTTTGATTGACATAATAATCATGAAAATAATTTGATCTGTTCCAGAAGACGTGGGCTATAGAAACGTCGAAATTACGTCTGCCTTTACTCACCTCCCTCAAAAGGGTGAGTCAGAAAATCTGTAATATACACGTTTAATCATAAAACTTGATCACCTCGAGAGAAAAATGAAAAACGATATTGATACGAAAAGCGCGCGCGTGATCAATCCTTTTGTGTCTGGAAGAAACGTCATCACGATTAAAATATATATCGGATGAATTTTAAAAAAAGATATCTTATCGGCAGAGATTTTGTTTTTACACGTGTCATAAAATCGTCAATGTTATTCTCGACGCGTTTAAGTACACCCGAGTGCGAGTGCGACGTTCGCGGATCATCTCTTATCGAATTTTATTAATACGTATGTACGGCATAGACGATGTTTACAGTCGAAACACCTCCGTATGTATGCCGAGTAGAAAAATAATATCGGTTTGCTATTTTTTTTTCGACTTAAGTGGGTCGAGTCAGCTAATTTTAGCGAATTTTCGATGTTGGATATGTTTCTGTGTGGTCTACTTGTAAATTTGATTGATAATCTATCAATTGAAGTCTCAAATGGCAAATTTTTCACACAGTCCCAAACCCGATCTGTTCAGTCGGATCTAACCTAGATCAGAATTGATCTTTTCCATTCTGCGTTTAGAAAATGTCAACATGTACACTCAGTTTAGACGCACGTACCTTTTTTTTTCAAATGTCCCGCGTTTACATGGTGGGGCTTTTTTTGTTGAAAGGAAAATTCGACGTTACAGAGCGCAATCCTTCTAGTGGTTCATGCTGAATCAAGCGAAATTTTTAATTTGCAAAGTTCTGAGCTTGGACAATTTTGAAAATAATTTTTTTTACTAAGACCGCTGTGCTCATCCATTTTTCAATATATCGATGTACAGCTTAGTAAATAGGCCCGAAAGGTCGTGGAGAACGTGAAAAGGAAATAATAAAAAAATCAATTTGTTCCAAATTTTTAGCTGACTCGACCTCCTTAATAGAAACAATTTTTATTTTGTAGTGCTTTTTTGAGCTCCATGATTTTAAATAAAACCCTACGCTATTTTAAAATGAGATTCAAAATATATACAACTTTTTCAATAGAACAGTTGTGATTTTACTTTCTGGTCAAATAAATAATGAATTAATAAATAGTTGATACTTTTTTTTCCCAAATTTCTTATCCAACTGCCTGCACTACAATTCGCATTGAATTTTGGCTTTATGCTCAGAGCCTCTATCCACAAATAGATAGTTAACAATCTAAATGTACCGGCACTTGGCATACTATTCTTACCATAAGGGGTCAAATGACCCCTTATGGTAAGGATAGAAATAAACGTTGATTTTTAGAAAGAAATTCTTAATTTATGATAGGAAATAATTTAGCAAGATAACTTCTGATTTATGATAATATAATCGAACAAATTTACAGAAAGTCAGATGAGCAAAAAAATGACAATGAATATAGGATTTTAAAGTAAATTTTGGAAGGGTTCATTTGACCCCGCTTGGTACGTTTGGTGTTAAAGATAAAAAATTAACCTTGTTAGATAAAAAAGAAATGCACGCCAATCGTACTTTTTTATTTGAACAGTATAGTTAATCTTATATATAATGTATATAGTGTATACACATATAGTTTATAGTGAATCGAGTAAACTTGGCACGTGTCGACAAATTCTCAGCATTCCAGAAATTTTCTCGACGAGATGATCAAAGATATCCGCGAGTCCAGTTGAACGTACACACAATATACGTAATATTACTGTAAAATAAAGTGTTAGCAAACAATAGGGTATAAATTATCCGATTTAACGTATGAAATAATGTCAGTCGCGCAGTTTTGTTTGTGAGCCATCGGATACACCGCAAATCGGTGTATCCGATGCGATCCATCGGATCGCAAATAAAATTCGAGGGGATTTGAAGGGACTGAGAGCGCGAGTTATCGTAAGCGTCACCCTTCATTTACGCGTCCATTGAGAACAAAGAAGAAGCAATTGCATACCCATCATTTATTCATCATTTATTGCGATTGTCAACCCTCGATCGAGCTCTAATCGATCCTCCTGCCCACCCCATATAACTCGGATGTTTCGATCAATTTTCGTGTATTGACACATTTGTCTATCCTGTACGACGTAAAAATACGGGACATTTTGTTGAGTTTACTTTTTATCACGAATATGTAATAACCGATGTCGGAAAGAGTCGATCGAAAACGAGTATAGAAACGAGTACGAGTAAGAGAATCGAAATATAGATTTCCCACTGCTTCCATCTAGAGTAGACAGTGCGGGGGTTCGTTCACGTGAACAAAATGTGATCACGAGTTAGCGTCTCTCGCGTTGCCATCATTATTGAGCTTGCACGAAATTTTTCCTTCGAACGTGCGATTTTTTTATGTTTGCCAATAAATAGATAATACGTGAGCCACTAGTCTCGACAGAAAAATCGTAAAGTGGAAAATCCCTCATAAAATATAATCGTTGAGAAATAGCTGCCAAACGGACACACGATATGCCTTTTAAAATAGATGAAAAGAATAAAAATAACGGAGTAAAAATAAATAAAATCATGAAAAAATAACAAATATATAAAATTAAAATAAAACACAAACAACATCGTCGTCATTTAACTACGTAATCGGCCCCCACCATCGCCGCGTTTCCCTCCGCCCGAATGTACAGTTGATAACTCCTCCGCAATATAATCTCCCTCTCTCACTCATTCTCTTCACGCACATGACGATTCTGTATGGCTCCCCTCTCCTTGGATGTTTTACCAGTCAGTAGACTTCCAGGAATTATTTACAAAGAATTATCAGCTGGCAAGACTTTCGTTGGGATGTGGCACTTCAGTATCAATTCCATCCTCGCGTCGTGTACGTCTACTCCGCGAGATTTACTAGCTTTATAACGAATCAATAACTGCGTATATTGCGATTAATTTGGAATTATATATACCTGAAATAAAAAAAAAACAATTATGTGAACGAAAATACAAAATAATCGAAATGAACGAATTTGAAAAGGAAGAGCAAGTAGATAATTCTACGACCGATCAGACATAAAAAAGTAAAACAAATTTATCATTATTCGTACCAAAAATGATTCATAATAAATTTATCGAACTCAACAAATAAACATGAGAGGATTCTTTAATCAATTGATCAGTGTATCTGAAAATTAATTGCAAAAGATCAAGTGATTTGCAGCAAATTTTGCTGAAACAACGATTTAATCGGGAAAAATTGGTCGTTCGTGAATCAACGTTTCTGCGATAAAAATCCACAAACTCAAGGGCTCGGAGGGCAAGTCCCTCGTTGCTAGTTTCTGATTCTAACCCGTAGAAAATACAGAGCGATGAAGGGAGCAACTGTTAGAGAGGAGGCAGATTCTCCTGATCACTCTCGGGACTATTCCGCACGTGAATAAGAGAGCCTCCTGCTTCGTTCGTTCGTTCGTTCGTTATTATTTTTTTCTTTGATCAATTGCATATAGCGAGAGTTTTGAGAGATTACGGAATGAACAATGTTTTTTTGTTTTTTCATGGCTGCAAATGAAATATTTAACGCGTCCCGATGTTTGTTGATCTTCTCTCGTTGACCGGGGTCGGGCCAAAGTTCGTTCGACGAAGTGAAATTCCCCGACAGTGACGACAGAGAATACCAGTGATCGAGAAGGATGGATATAAATTATGTTAATAAACGATAGAAAAATATTAAAGATCGACATAAACACGTTTATATAAATGAGCTAAAAATATTTATGTTCGAATACGCGACTATGAAAGTGCCGGCGATAAAAATGCGTCTCTAACGAAATATTAATTTGAAGAAACATCGGTATATCAATAAGCGAAATTAAACTGGACTAGTGCGAGCTGATTACCGTTTGTGTCCGCTGTTGTTGTTGATTACCGCGGATTATAAGACTCATTCATAATTACTCTTCCAACAATTAGTAACGAATCTTGATATATACGTAATAATAATAATAATAATAATAATATAAAAATAATATATATACATAGAAAAGGATAAAAATGAAGGTGTCGATGGAACACGGAAGTGCTTTCAGTCCTTATTGCGCGAGAAACGTGAATGGCGTAACGGGCGTCCGAACACCTTTGTTTATTTCGTCATCGAATTTACCGGACATGTGTCTCGTGTGCGTAGACATGGCCAGGGACACGCCAGGCTCCCCAATGTCAAGGCCACGGGATCTCGGAGCTGGCGGTGGAGGCGGCGGCGGCGGGGGCGGAGGGGTAGGCGGTGGAGGTACCACCGCGACTCTAACTTCCGGTGCTTATCACAACGCAGCCACCGATCCATCGGCCCTTCACGGACGAGCCTTTCAGCAGAAGATACTCGAGGTAATGTAGAAATGTACCTGTTTCCATCAATTTCCTCTAGCAGAAATTAAGAACAACGAAATCCTGTTTGGATTACATTTGCCGTATGGAGATCGGGTAGAAAAATGACTCTGCCAATGTTTAATGAAGAATTGAGTCTTAAATTTTCATTTCGAACATCTGGATAGATCGATGTGCATCATATTTTTTGTTAGAAACGTTAGTATCATGTCTGACCCTGTAATACTGAAATCCCCTTACAATTCAACGGAACACGAAACAAAGAATGCATCCACCTGACCTGAGAGACATATATCGCAATTCCATAGTCATATATATATATATATATATATATATAAGAAATAATGTGATTGCGAAGTAAATACCACGATTACCGATCGAGAGAAAGAGGCAATACGTTGATAACAGCGAACGATCGAAAGTGGGTCGACTATTAATATCCGTCGTGAGCGAGACGAAGCTATATACCTTACACGAGTTGTCACGATACTTGGACGTTTTTATTTATTTTTTATATTTTATTACTCTTGCGTGTCGTACGTGTTCTCCATGATATTGCGACAGCCGAGGAATCTCTATAGTTAGCAGTATCTCTGAACACGTTTTTTTACGAGGATTTTTTTTTGCACACACGCACACAACGTTTTTCGCGGATCGCTCAATTAATTGACTGCGTTCATAACAAAAAAAAATCTCGCCGGTGAAACTTTTTTGTGCATACAAAAATTAATTCTTGAATTTGGTCCATGATTTTTGGGCACCATTGCACCAATTCGGAAGGGCACACTGATTTTTTTGAAATTATATTAGTCATCCGCCAATCAATGCTGATTTTTGATACGCAAAATCTCTTCGCAATACGACATCGGCAATATTACCGCAAAATACCGATTGAATATGACATATTTAAACGATCCGTCGTCGTGCCGCCAAATTCGCTAAATCCGTCGGTCATGCCACGATAGCTTGAGAGTTTCCTTCCCGTGCCTCTCGGACTTCGATCCGGGCCACGGTGAGCTCTTTCGGCGGGGGGTGCGGGGAAGGTTTCCGACGGAATATCACGAAGTTTCATTGCCAGGTTCAAGGTTGCTCGTTAAATCCTCCTCTCGCCCCGAGTCTCACAAATTCCCTCGAGTTTTCCACTCGACCATCGTCAAAGTACTTGTAGTCCCGTCCTTCCACAGAAATCGATCGATGTACGAAGCATCCTCTATACTCTCCGTCCAACTCGTCTTTACGTTTATTTCGAATTTCATCATCGGCCATGGAATTTTAATGACATGTATACATACACGTACAGTATACAAGTTGCGGACGCATTTTCGACCACGTGGCGAGGAATGGCCGCCTCGTGAAACACGTAAGGAATTCGTGGAAAAGTTTCCGGCATCGAACCGCACGAACCTCTATCTCGCGGAAATTTAACGAACAACCATGCTCTTTAACCTCCTTATCGCGTGTCGTACAAATACTCGCTTTCTTCATGAACACACTTACACATGTATATGATCTACGTGTGCATTGGCTGTCTGAATTCGCGCGGAAGTATAAAAAAAGTACGATCGCGCAAAGCATATGTAGCATCCGTGCACAATAAAAAGGTTTGCTCGTTCTCTCTGAGAAATTTTGAATTGAAGAAAAATGGTTTTACAAACTTTTTGACACATCGATCGACCGCTTAAATGATGAGCTGTAAGGGCTCCGCTCGCGGTATGTGCTGTTTCAACGTACGAAAATCCATATCGCGAAATCTGATAATCGTAACGACTACTAGAATATAGCCTTTCTCTTTTTTATTTTTCTTTATTTAAATGAAATAAAGTTGAAACATATATAAAAGTTTCATAATCCCATATTAGTCACATTATTGTCATCACTATTTTATGAGAAATTACTGTTGAAACATTGACCGAAAACGAACGTTAAAAAAAAACAACACAACGTTTAAATTGAACTAAAAATTAAAATAAACACGTTGGTTGGTAGCGCCTTGTTTGACTTGTAAATTCGTGGCAATGATAGTTCGTTGTATTTTCTAGAAATGTCACACCGAAAAGGCATACGTAACGTTATTATAAATGCATATATATATATATATATATATATATATATATATATATATGTAAATGGCGTACGCCGCGAAGCGTAAAAGCATTTACCTGCGAGTCACTCTGCGTACGTATCATCGACGGTAAAATAGTAATATATCGTTAAACGAGTATATATGTATATAGACACGCGTATATCATACACGACGATTTTATGTCGCTGTATATCATTTAATGTGTATATATAACTCGGATGTGCATTCTCTGACGTGGATGAAAGTCACGTAGCGACCGTGAAAAATAAATTACGGTGATATTTTTCTCAATCGCTATATATTAAACGCGACACGCCATTCCAATGTAACGAGAGAGAGAGAGAGAAAGAGAAAGAGAGATAACAAGTCTATTATATATACGTATAACCCCGACAACGGGATCGTTGCCGCAATCGTATCAATCAGGAAATATATTCTCAAACCGCGGATAGATAATTACACAAGGCTCGTTTAAGTATTACTAGGTACTCATACGCAGATCGCTTAATAATATTTGTCGACATACGTTTACTTTTCGCCAATACTGTTAAAAGAAAAGATCGTTTTTATATATGCCTCTTCGAGAGAGCACTACCACCATTCCGGCATTAACTCCATCACGCCATTGCGGACGAAAACGCATATTTTGACGAAACTCACATTGGCGCGATTATGTGTTGAAAATATTTTGATCGTCGGGCTATTAGTCATCGCTAGATCGACATATGAAATGATAAAATATTAAATGACAATGATTCTTCAATAACTAAGAACAATAATTAATAGCGGCGGATAATAGATATCGTAATTCATTCCGGTTGAAGAAATGGTTTTTTAAGAATTAAATTTTGAGACATCTATATATATACTGTTTAATGAATAAAAACAATAATTAATACGGATAATTAATATTTCATTTCGGTTAAAGAAATATTTTTTTAGGCATTAAATTTTACGGCACAGGGTGTCCCAAAACTAGCCCGTCAGAGTGACACGGGAGTTAGATTGGCTCCGGACCTACCAGAATAAATAAATATGACAGTAAAAGTCTCATGGTTTTCGAGAAAAATCGTCTTTTTTTATATCTCGGAAAATCGCTACCTAGTACTTGTTATTCCGCTACCATTGCCATGAAAGTCTAAATCGTAAACAAATCAAGGTCCAAATTCACGCCAAATCTTAAAATGGTCAGAAACACAAACGAAAACAGCGAGATGACAAGAATAGCGATTGTCCGAAAAATCGTCTTTTTTCATTTTTCGGAAAATTGCTTCTTGTTATCTCACTGTTTTCGTTTGTGTTTCTAACTACTAGGTAGATATTTTCCCAAAAATCAAAAAAGATGAATTTCCTTAAAAACCACGAAAGTCTTACTGAGGTCATATTTGTTTATTGTGATAGGTCCGGAACTAATCTAACCCCCGCATCACTCTGACGTGCTAGTTTTGGGACACCCTATAAATAGAATGATAGCGTAGACTGGTGTAGTATGAAATTTCCGTTAAATTATTGATAAAGATCTCACTCGATAAATTCGACCACGAAAAATGTAGAAGTATCGAAAAATGTTGTTCGATCCTGTCAGTATCTTTCTACTGGGAATCTGTACGCACCAAAATGCTTGAGGTGTAAAATTCATGTTTTATATTGGTGTAGGAAAACAAGAAAAGGCGTGACTTGCAAAATGTTATACTTCAAATCGTGTGATTTAAGCCATTTTGCTTGCCAGACGATATACACCTACGAAGTCTGTGTATCTGACATTGTATCTCGTTTCGTCGAAACTATCATCTCTCTTGGTTGCGCGCATGTCTGTCTCACGGTCTGTGAATGCTTCTCTCATGTTCTTTATATGTGTATATATATATATAATATTGCAATTCCGGTGCGGATGTACCCAATTGTTAAAGCCACTTATTCACGGACCTCACGTACACTTTTGTACGAAGCCCATACTACCCACTAACTTCCTCCAGACTCGTGCCTCAGAGTTCTTAGGGTTTCGAAACTTGAGACTCATTCGTGGTATTTGTCGTAAACAACAACAACAAAAATAACTAATTTTAGCTTGATCTCGAATTGAACGAAATTATGAATTGCCGAAAAATGATGAATTACGCGACATGAAATATTTCTTTCAAATGGAAACCATTAGTATAAATTTGGATTAGGAAAGTAAGGGCGATGACAAGTGTGATGAGAACGAGAGATAAAAATCTCTCCCAATGTTCCCAAAAAGGTAGAACATTACCCTTGAGGTATCTGGGTTTTGTTCCAGCTACAGCAGCATCACCAGCTTCAACAACAAATTCTTAGGCAACAATTTCACGCGCAGGAGAGACAGCTCGCCGAGATGCACGAGCAGCAAATGCATCAGTTAAAGGTCAGTACAAATTTATGTTCGTTGTAAGGATTCTGTTATGTTTTATCGGTAAAATTTAGGATGCACATATATTTCCATTAAAAAAAAGTTAAAAGTAACGAAAATTGTAGTGCGTACCAATAAGACAAAAAGTATTAAAATGTTCTGCACACTTCAATTGAAACGAGATTAATTGAAGATCAAAATGTATATTATTTAAAAATAGCATATTGAACATCATGACTTTGAATGAATGTAATTAAGAAAAAACATGGTCCTGGTTATAAAAATTGAAAATTTCGACGTAAGAGGCTTGTTTCACGATTAAATTTTGTTAAATATTTAATTTCCGACTCTCTCTCTCTCTCGCTCTCTCTCTCTCTCTCTCTCAAGTGGGACGATGATACGTCCCGGCTGGACCCACAAGTCGAGGCGATCTGCCACAATATGTAATCTGCAATATACTATTACTATATATACGCAGAGTGTCCCGCGGGCGGCCCTAATTTTTTTATTTACCGTCGCCATGAATAGCACTGAGAGATGAAGCGAGAATCGGTCAATTATCGAGTCGCACCACAATTTCGTTTTCGTTCTCTCTATTTAGCACATTTTTGCTCTCTTTTCTCGATACATGACAAAAAATTGAGAAAATTTTTCGTCAAATACTCTATCAGCGATAAGTGGCCCTATAGATGAACCAAAAAATCGTTAGGGCACGCTACAGCACGAATTATTTACAAATTTTACTGGATTTTACCAAATTTCGATAGGGTCAAATTTTCCAACAAACTTTCCCGTCGCCATAAAGAAATCTGTGACGGTTCGCACAGGTTATATATATACGTAAATTTCACGGGACAAAGATAAACTGTATACATCGGACGAACATTACGAATAAATGAAGCGGCACGGTCTAAAGACCGTATCACGGACGACTATGGCAAAGTTTCGCGTTTGTGTTTAATTATAGGACAATACCCAAGTAGTTAACCAAACGTCTTATATACAATTAATGTTCTCTGTCTATGTTTTTCCATCGATCGAATCGAACATTGGAGGCATTTTTAAGGTAGTAGTCTGGTAACTTAAGCCGATTTTCATGTCTTTTTTGGAGGGCGTTTTTTTGTAGGAAAATAAAAATGAATCGTTTTGGATATTTAGGATGTTTTTATCTACATATTAAAGATACAAAAAAAAATTTTTTGAAAAATGTAATAGTTTATTATTATTATTATTATTGATCGAAGTTAGCAGCCCGGGTCCTAACTTTTTTTCTACCGAACCGATTGTTTTCCAATTTTAACAGGCTACTCTACATACTTATAGTTCTCGTCGGAACTACCGAGAGATTTTTTCACCCCTAACTTTTTATTTTACAACCCCTTCTTTGCTAAAATAAAAGGACTTTTTTTCCAAAATCCGCCATTGTGTTATTTATCCATGAAATTTAAATTTCTCGGTAGTTCCGACGAGAACTATAAGTGTGCCTGTTAAAATTTGAAAGCAATCGGTTCGGTAGAAAAAAAGTTAGGACCCGGGCTGCCAACTTCGAGGTGCCAACTTCGATCAATAATAATAATAATAATAAACGATTAAATTTTTTCAAAAAAATTTTCTTTTGTATCTTTAATATGTAAATAAAAACATCCTAAATATCCAAAACAATTCATTTTTATTTTCCTACAAAAAAACGCCCTCCAAAAAAGACATGAAAATCGGCTTAAGTTACCAGACTACTACCTTAAAAACTCCTAACGAATCATATGAGACCTCACCGGAAGGCGAATTTTGAATTATTCATAAATATTCGTCGATTGGAATTCTCATCTCGACGGAAATTGAAACACAAATATCATACCGATTCAATTTTCTCTTATCGAATTTCTTTCACGCTTGCCCCGTGATGACCAATGACGAAATTATTCAAATAAATATTCGACAAAAATGACTAACTGTCGCTAAAAATATTTAATATTTTATCCGTTGATTTACCTATAACAGTTTGTAAATTCATTTAATTTTAATACCTAAAAAAAGCTCCATTAAGCACTGCCCTAATCCGTTAACCACGAAAAGTATATCAGAACCGATGAAAATAGAATTTATTAACGAATTCTGTTTTCCCCTCTCCCAAACATTACCATTTTGTCTATCCGCCATCAATCATTCTTCGATCTGTTCCCGATTACTTTTTTTTTTAAATGACTCCATTGACTAATAGAGAACACGGAGAAATGAAAACATATCAATTTTGTATGCTCGCACAATGTGGCAGTAAAAAGAAATAAAGTGAAGAAAGAAGGTTTCACGTTAAGGGCCATATTAATGGTCTTAGGTACAGAAAAATTGTGAAACTCATGAAAAAGCTGTCACGGTTAAAACAGCTCACGAAATTCGCTCACGAGTATCCCATAAAACGTACATTCGTCTCTCCTTCTCCGAATGCTCCCATTTTTTTTTACCGCTACCCGTTGTGACTGGTGGTGGCTTTGTCGGTTTCTATTAAAAGAACACGAGCTTCGGGCTCGAAGGTTATCGATTCGCGTGTTTGCTGCCAGTGTTACCGCGACATTTATTCTCGTACCAATCACTCCTCTCGATTGAAGATATAGGGTGCGTTCTTTAATTCATCGTTCGATCATCCTGACTCTTTCGCACACATTGTATATTAAAACGAGACACGACGAAGAAAAACGATGAAAAGAGGACTCAAAGAACGCACCCATATTCTCGATTCCAGAGACACATTCTCATACGTAGAAACATGTATAAACTCGAAGAGGGGAAACAGCATGAGACATTGTTAATGAATAAAATTTTTATCATTATCTATTGACAGTCTGGAAATATTTAGTCGTAATGTTTTCAGGTGAATAAACTTGATAAAACGTTCACGATTTTTCGATAAAAATACTTTTAGGATCCCGTAACGAGGTATTTTTTACCGCGTTTAAAGCAATCGTACCGCAAACGGTCAGGAATTTATCGCACGCCTTTTCTTTTTCGCGTTCATTGAATTACCCGTAGAATGTTTAATGTGAAATTAGAATTCCGTGAATGAAATAAATAAAAGTAAAAACGTCGAGCGAGAGAACTCGAATGCTCGACCGTCCGTTATCCACTACATATATCATATATGATCGACCTCATCGGCCAGTGGAAAAGTACAGAATGGTCAGACATGGCGTACGAGCAGTAAGCCAGCTGCTAGCCGGATTTTCTCTCCCGCCCTCTCTCTCTCTCTCGCTGGCTTATTACGGTGATGCAAGTCTCTTGATTGGATAATAAACTGTAGCTCTACAATGACCAGGACTACGGAAAATTTCACTAAATATTGTATTCTTAAGCGTAATTCGTTATATTCAAAGAATTTAGGGAACAAACAAGACGTCAGTAAACAATTTTTCAATATTTTCTTAAGAGGAAAGGAATTAATTGGTGTTTCTCGATTTGTATGACACACTCATTTTCCTCACTCGGTCTCAATTAACAATGTTAAGGCTCGAAAAAAATCTATATCCGAGCGTGTACAGAGCAGGGATCTTTTTTACGGTCGACCATTTACTCGGACGAGATAAGACCTCTTGGAGAGTCGAGTTTATGACACTAGATAGCACCTGTTATCGACTAGACTCGCTATCTAAAGAGGCGCTTTTATTTTATCTCAATCATGTGGTAGTTGTATACCGACAATTCAAAACTTCTCTGCTCTTCTATAAAAATCCTATATCAAAATAAGTTTGTTTTTGTTTAATCAGATTTAACAGTATATCGACGCTTAACTTTTTACGAAATTTTGTTTTTTATTTCGATGCTTTAATGCGACTGAAAATTGGTTTGTTCGTAGGTCTGGGAACAGCAGAAACAGCTCGAGGAACAGATGAAGGAGAAAGAAAGGCTGGAGGCACTCAGAAAAAAGGACAAGCAGGATCACAGCGCAAATGCATCCACGGAAGTCAAACAGCGCGTTCGGGTAAATATTTTGTTCTTTCTGGAAAAAAAAAACTATACAATTGACTCAATTCTTTCGTTAAATAATCGTTCATAACTTAGTTCTAGACCGAAGGAATTAAAAATTAAATAATTTACTGATTTTCAATCGTTCCAATTTTATGATTGCTTAACCCATTTTTATTTCTTTTTTTTCCAATTCAATAAATCATGTCGAATTTTGTCGATCTATTCCCTACTTAACTTTAGGACAATTTAATGTTCCATTGCAGAGTTTTCTCGTGCAGAAGATGCAAAGAGAGGCTGCGGTAGCGGCAAATGGTGTTGCACCCGGAACAACCGGTTACAGAAGCTGGTGAGTTCGTAAACAAAATTAATGACAATGATCTTACGTACGAAAACTCATCAATGGCTTGAATGTGTCGAATTTTTGGATAAAGCATAGTTGTCGTTTCGTTCGTTCTTCAATAGACCGTTTATAAAGCTCAAACTGTGGATTTTCCATTAGCAGTTTCACTTAAGGTAGTAGTCTGGTAACTTAAGCCCATTTTCATGTCTTTTTTGGAGGGCTTTTTTTTGTAGGAAAATAAATATGAATCGTTTTGGATATTTAGTATGTTTTTATTTACATATTAAAGACACAAAAAAATGTTGTTGACAAAATTGAATAGTTTATTATTATTATTGTTATTGATCGAAGTTGGCAGCCCGGGTCCTAACTTTTTTTCTTTCAAACCGAACCGATTGCTTTCAAATTTTAACAGGCTACTCTACACACTTATAGTTCTCGTCGGAACTACCGAGAAATTTTTTCACCCCTAACTTTTTATTTTACAACCCCTTCTTTGCTAAAATAAAAGGACTTTAGCAAAGAAGGGGTTATAAAATAAAAAGTTAGGGGTGAAAAAATTTCTCGGTAGTTCCGACGAGAACTATAAGTGTGTAGAGTAGCCTGTTAAAATTTGAAAGCAATCGGTTCGGTAGAAAAAAAAGGTAGGACCCGGGCTGCCAACTTCGAGGTGCCAACTTCGATCAATAATAATAAAAATAATAAACTATTAAATTTTTTCAAACAAATTTTTTTTGTATCTTTAATATGTAAATAAAAACATCCTAAATATCCAAAACGATTCATTTTGATTTTCCTACAAAAAAAACGCCCTCCAAAAAAGACATGAAAATCGGCTCAAGTTACCAGACTACTACCTTAAACCAGTTTCACAACCAGTTCGATATATCTCCCATACTTTTAATTGACTTTTCATTACCGATAAATCGATGGTAATAACAATTACTGAATAATTGAATAGCCAGCTTTAATTGGGTTTTGCTCGAAAGATCGAGAAAACAAGAAAAATCGAGAATAGATTGTCGAGACGAGACGTGTTGCCAGTTAATTGTCCAATGACACGAATAAATTCAATTATAATCGCGCGAAATTGCTATTTTTCAAATTTATCGTCCGAATCAAATCAATTACTCTTTCATCTTCCATTCTATTCGACAAAAATTGTATTCTCGCCGCAAGATATTCTCCCAATTATACTAAGAGTCGAAACGAATCAAGCTCATGAATGTGTAAAGGTGTGTAAAGGATGCCCGGGAGAATCGTAAAATTTTCAAATTATAACAATCATTTTTAATAGAATCGAAAAGCTGGCTGAATAATCGGTATAATTTAACGGTTGCGTTGGTGGTTGTAGTTAGTCGTCGTAGTCGTCATCGGTGCAACGATAATAGCACTGCCCTAGTTATCCATTTAGCACCGAACCGTCTGTTCCACGGGAAAAATATTTCTCAGTCCTCCCTACCTCTCTCTCTCTCTCTCTCCCAACAATGAATGACATCTATTTTACTGACTGATACAAAATTCCCCATTTATCCACCTTTTTTTTAGTATTTTTTACGCAGTACACTTTGCCAACCTTTTTTAATTAAATTCTTGTGCTCATATATTTTTTGGGAGATTGAAAAAAATAATGAATGATCGTTTTCTCCCTTCTATTAACAGGCTTCAACCCCAATCGGAATCCGGAAGTACCGGAAATGCGGCCCATCCCTACCGTATGCCACAAATGCTGCAGGAGAAATTCGGCGATGACTTTCCACTCAGAAAAACAGGTAGATAAATAGAGAAAAAAAATGAAGAAGTTATGTTTAAAAACGAATAGCGAACGTTGGGTTGTATACTTCGTCCGAATAGGCTGTGTTGGTAGAAAAGTATGCGTACTAAATGCATGGACTCGCTCGTCGTCGAAACTCATTGGTAATCGTACGAAGAAGCTGAAGAAGCTAAAAAAAGAGGGAAATCTTGTGAGTTGAGACGATGTGTCGATGCGTTACTTTTGTTTTTCTTTTAATAAGACAAAGAGTTTGCCATTTTCGCCTTGAATCATTGAGCGTACAAACAAAATGCGGATGAAACCCCCTTTAATACAATAATGTGTGGCTTAACGGCGTCCTTCTCCGTGTTTACGAGCCTTTTGTTGTTGTTGTTGTCAATAAGTCGATCATTGAGCAAAATACGGCACGGGATTCTTTGTTCAATATACGTTGGGAGCGTCTAAGCATTTAACATACTACTCTAGTGTCCTGATCGCCACATATTCTAAAATAAATCCGATTATCCAACTATTTTCATTGCAAAGTCCTAAAATATTACCCTCTCATATAAAGTAAATGTATACAAATATATATATATATATATATATATATATGACACGTGTGCGTGGATGTGTATTTGTGGCTGTGTGAAAATTCGTGTGTGAACAGTCGTCGTTGTACGACTGGTTGCATATACGTTTATTTGGTATGATGACTAACACCGGCTGAACAAATTGGCCAGCTTCGGAGCCGAACCTGCTGAAGGTCCGGCTAAAACAGCGTGTCATGGAGAGGAACTTGGCAGCCTCGAGAAATTCACCCCTTACGGCACGCCGGAAGGATCGACTACTGTCGCATCTCAAGCGGAAGTCACTCTTAGCAAGTACGTCCTATACTAATTGCCCTTATCTATCGTTCGTCATATTTTGTTCGTACATTTTAGTAAACTAAGTGAATTACGATCTCCTTTCGGTTCGGATCGAAATGTATTGAAAACAAAGAAAAAAAAATACTAAACTGTTTTACCAGCTATGTATTTCATTATTACCACAAATGCTCATTTGTGCACTCTCGCGGATTATCCATTTATGCAATTATATATCTGTTTAGCTCTCATATAAGGAAACTTCCGGAATTTTATCCAGTGTTGCGAATTTTTGTTGCATCCGTTTTTTTCTTTTTTTTTTAAATTGATTGCCGAATTGAATTGTTGCCAGTGTCCAATAATCGCATGAAGAGATTATTAACAAACGTATTATTAACATACACACACACCCATACCAACACTTGAAAACTTGCAACTATGCCTTAGGTCGTCTTTTTTTCCTCATTCGTTCTATAACCGATTACAGAATCGGCTGTATGTTTCCTTTTTTTTGTTTTTTTTCCATTGAAACTGGTCTCGTAAATTTTCCAACGATTATAAATAAACCTATTCGTACAATCATTTTTATCCGTATACAGTCGAGTTTAAACGATAGATTTTCACGGTTTATACGAACGACTCTTTCTCTAATCGAATGTCCGTTAATATTTTCGTAGATCCCGGGAGTAATCCCGAATCCGGTCCCAACTCACCGCCCACGGTTAACAATTCACAAGCAAGCCCAACAGCCGGAAGCAATACACCGATCCGAGAGGTGAGCGTTGTCTTGCTCATCCGACCGCGTGATCAAATATTTTTATTGTATTTAGTTTTCAAAAATATTTATTTATGCTTATAGGAGAGCGAAAATACGCCATACGGTGGTCCGCTGACGAGCAGTAGTCAGCAGGGAAGTCTCTCTGATCTCTCGCTGTTTAGCTCACCGTCCATGCCCAATATTTCGCTAGGTATACCTCACGTTCCATCGAGCTCATCAACGGTAAGATTCATCACACTGTACACTTAACTGATTTTTAATTGCATTTTGTCTAGGTATTTTTTAGTTTTAATGTTCATGCCCTTACAAACCATCCCCATAATGATAAAAAAAATTGTAACGAAGTAAAAAAAAAATTGTTAGCAAGCCGCAAAAATATCCTCTTTTCATTTCTCATTATTTGCCTTTTATTTACCCTCAGAGCGGCACGAAACTCGCCCCAGTCTCCGAAGCCGAGGTACGAGCTGCGTTTACCGCCCGTTTGGGAATGCCACTGACGGGACAGATGCTACCCGGTACTCTGCCGTTTTATCCCTCCCTGACCGTTATCGAGGGTGAGCCAGCGTATATACACAAACAGATGCAAAATTTGGACCAACAGGGAAGCAGGCACAGTACGATTTACGGTTCGCCCATAACCGATACTCAAGTAGCGCACGCGAGACTGCATAAGGCTGGTCACCGGCCTTTAGGTAGTATGTTCACTCTTTATTTCTACCAATATCCCGTCGCGTATTCACGTTCTCGGAAGATTTATCTCGTTCCTCGAAAACTTAAAAAATAATAATATCTTCGCCTGGCTTTCCAAACGTCATAGTCAACATTTTTTTACCATTGAGGGTTTCTTCCGAGACGGGTGGCACGCGCGTTCTCGCTAATCGACATCTCGGCAAAAAAACGTTTTAAAATTTGTGAATTTGCTTGAAAAAAAAAACAGGTAGAACTCAATCAGCTCCTTTGCCACTTGGTCATCCGATGCTTCAGGGTGGTATGATAGCTCCGCCGACCCATTACGAGGAATATCTCGCTGAGAAACAGCTTCACGATCAGCAACAGGCGCACAATTATCTGAAACAACAAATAAGACAAACCGTACTGACCCGAGTTGTTTCGCGCGGTAGTCAGCCGAATCAGCTCGACGAGGCGGCCGAGAGCGAAGAATCTGAGGTTATAGATCTCACGGGAAAGAAGGAATTGCCCGAGGAGAGTGAAATGTCAAAGCAGCAAAGAGACCGAGAACAATTTCTTCAACAACAGAGAGATCTTATGATGCGACACACGCTTCAGGTCAACGAATCACCGGCCTACGTTGCCAACAGATCCTCGCAATCGGCTCGACCTCTTTCCCGAGCACTCTCGAGTCCTCTCGTTCACTTAGGTATGCTCGACGCTCTTTATCCTCCACCCTATATTACGAGTTAACGGATTTGGGTTATTTATAATTTTACAAACCGGCCGAAGAATGAACACGATTAAATATTGTTTGGTTTAATTCACCCTAGAGTTAAATTACTCGCTAATGAAATTTCCTTAATTTTTATTAATGGTTTAATGGAAAAGAATTCAATTGAGATCTCATGACGAATAATTGGGCTTGTGTGAATAAGGACCTCAGGCTACAGGTGGGGACGTTTTTGCCCGTGGCTCGCCTCATCGTCCCACAACGGGTCTGGCCTACGATCCGCTGATGTTGAAGCACGCTTGCGTCTGTGGCGAAACAGTGAGGGGTCATCCCGAGCATGGCGGTAGATTGCAGAGCGTATGGGCAAGACTCTCCGAGACCGGATTGTTACAACGATGCGACCGCGTGAGATCGCGCAAGGCTACCCTGGAGGAAATTCAGAGCTGTCACAGCGAGGCTCATGCACTCTTGTTCGGTAAGAAAAATATAATATTTGTATCAAGACGGTGAATGATCTTATTTAAAAAATGATAAAAATAGAATTGATAAATTATATATTCTTTCTCGTCACGTTTTTTCAGGCACGAATCCTTTGAATCGTCAAAAATTGGACATGTCCAAGCTCTCTCAATTGCCGATAAAAAGCTTCGTGAGATTGCCCTGCGGTGGTGTGGGCGTTGATTCGGACACGACGTGGAACGAGCTTCATACAGCACCGGCAGCTCGAATGGCTGTAGGTTGTGTCGTCGATCTCGCTTTCAAAGCCGCGATGGGTGATATAAAAAACGGTTTTGCGGTCGTACGACCACCCGGACATCATGCCGAAACCAATCAAGCAATGGGCTTTTGTTTCTTCAATTCCGTTGCGATAGCGGCCAAACTTCTTCAACAAAAATTGGACACCAGAAAGATACTGATTTTGGACTGGGTAAGAAAGAGTAGATTGTCATTGATCTAATATTATCTAACGAAATACGTGGAATAATTTGTAACTTATCCTTTATTATCGGTAGGATGTTCATCACGGAAATGGCACGCAACAGATGTATTACGATGACCCGAGAGTTCTCTATCTGTCGATACACAGGCACGACGATGGGAATTTTTTTCCTGGTACAGGCGGACCTACGGAGTGCGGAGCCGGCGAGGCTCTCGGCTACAACGTCAATGTCTCGTGGTCTGGCGGATTAAATCCGCCAATGGGCGATGCCGAATATCTCGCAGCTTTTCGCACGATTGTAATGCCAATAGCGAAGGAATTTGATCCAGACGTTGTTCTCGTTTCCGCGGGTTTTGATGCCGCTATCGGACATCCGGCCCCGTTGGGTGGTTATAAAGTTAGTCCAGCGTGTTTTGGACACATGACGCAACAGCTTCTCGAACTTGCGGATGGCAAAGTCGTTCTGGCTCTCGAGGGTGGTTATGATCTCGCAGCGATTTGTGATTCCGCCCAAGAATGCGTCAGGGCTCTTCTCGGTGACGAGCCAAGTGCTCTTCGGGACGAGGAGCTCACGCGAATTCCGTGTCAAAATGCAATCGACACGCTGCAGAAAACTATCGCCATTCAGGTTGGAGTTTCGGTCAAAAATCAATTATCTATTCGTAATTAATAGAGTATTTTCCAACGAATGCAATGAGATATAATTCGTAAAAGTCCATGTTGAAATTCACACAACCTATTAAGTATATGTGTAAAAATTATCTGCCTATATTTAGCAGTCGTTCGATCGGTGCTTGGCGCTTCAGCCACCTTGAAGAATTCACTAATAAAATCGTTATGGTGTTTATTTAGATGTCACATTGGCCATGCGTGAAGTTGGCTGCTCATACGGTGGGTATGAGTGCTTTGAAGGCCAGTCAGAAAGAACACGACGAGATTGAAACGGTGTCCGCGATGGCTTCGCTCTCTATGCAACAACCAACCAATCTCTCGTAAGCATTGTTACCTCTTTTGGCTAATATTCAAACCTATATTAACAACATGTAAATAAAACCTCTGGTACTCTGTAACACGAAATTGTCGTACAACAACATTAGACGATGAAAATACAAATTGTAATATAAATAATTGGCCAATTCAAATTTGCCCATCGTTCAATAGTCAAAGGCTTCTAAAGGTCTCTGTTCCTACGTACAATTTTGTTCCTCTAATTTGCAGAACTACGCCCGAACATTCCCGTGAGGTTTCGGAGGAGCCAATGGAACAGGACGAAGTCAAGTGAAAGTCACGGATGACCACGATTCGTAAAATCGTTTTTTTTCCTATTGTCCGAAGGCAAGCCCAATGCCAGTCGACGAACGCTGAGTTTATCGATCACTCTTATCGTTTCGGCACTTTTATATTCGTGCACGCGGCGTCAGAAGATCACCCGACGAAAATGCGCTCTTCAATTTTTCAGATGCTGTTACGCGAACCGGGAATTTGATATTTTTTCCTAAAATATATCCCCCCCCCCCATCATACCGAGGAGTTTTCTTCAAATCGGAATGAAAAACGAGACATGATGTCTGGTTCTAATTCTATATATGAAACTTACATAGCCCCCCAATAACGTTGATCGATCCCATTTCAGTCGTGAGACAGCGAAATATTCCGAGTATGACGATATGGATTTCTTGAGCTCGTTCTTCGAGCCAATGCATGTCGTTTGAGTTTATGACAACGATATAGCCGAAGAAAAAAAACGTTTGATCGCGTCTTATTGAGCTACGGTTTACAGGTATCTGAATATGTGTATTTATAGTGAAGCACAACGAATGATCTTGCAAATAGAGAAGCTCTCCCAATCAACGGGCTAAAGGATTTTTTTTTTTTTTTATCGTGCTCGACATCCCATCGTGGTGAGAATTTATAAGGCGAAGAATCGAATTACTGAATGTGACATCATGCGTGCACTATAAGTGACTTTTATTGCAAAATAACGTTAATTCGATTCTCCGCCATGGATTTTAATATCGGGGAAAGATAATTTTGAATGCTCTAATAAAAGTATCAAATTTCGATTGTAAAGAGGAAAGTTCTCATGGTGTGCTAGACAATGTTTTTTTTTTCAGTCTCGACCGTGACGTTTGTACTATTTTTCCCTTGAGAAAACTGTTACAGCACGACAAAATGAAGAGTAACGTACGTTGAAAGAGCCCGGTATTCTACAGTAAATCCTTAGGCTGAATATATTGTGCGAATGAGTTTGATAAAAGACAGTTATAGATTTATATTTTGCTCCTCTGCATTGAAACGCGGAGAAGCTAGTTGAGCGCGTTGTGCTGGTCACTGGCGCTTTGTTTACTCCTTAATTGTAGTAAACTTGCGCTTTAAACATTCTAACTGTGCTATTTCCCAAGCAGCGGAAATTTTTACTTGTACTTTTTTTTGTGTTTATCCGATACGATCATTGTATGTTGAAAATAATTGAGGCAGGAAATGTGTCAAGTGAGAGGTAAAATAAATCGATTTACTAGGCGCTAAAATAAATGTGGGCGATATTTCTCATTCGGAAAAAAAGGCGTGATAATAAAGTTTGAACGTCAGAGAACACGGGCGTATATGTCAATAGATATATGCCGGTGTTCTCCTTTCGCTCCGGATTCCGATTCACGGAAATCGGGAGATAAATTTGGAAAAACCAAAGTGGAACAATTTTGGCCGTTAGTTCGAGGTGTAATTTTACAATGTTACGGAGAAACAAGGATTGCCCTGTTTTTCTTCTTCGTTGTTTATGACCCGGTTTTTTCTGCTGCGAACAAAGGCTGGTGCGATTTTTGTGATACGTTGTAAAAAGTTAATTAAAGTACAGGTTAACCGAGAGTATATGAGAACGGCGGCGGACGAAATGTAATTGAGAAAGAAAAAAATACAAGCATTTATTTTTGTGTCATGCATTTTAACGAGGAAAAAATGAAGATATATGAAATTTATTATAATACGAATGGAGAGATACTATATATAGATTTTGAGATATGAAAAAAGAAGGGTATATATATATATATATATATATATCACATTATATTGAAACATGTATATCGTACATCTATATATTGTGGACGCAGACATTATTCTATCCCAGGAATCTCTGTTATATGTTGCTTTACAAGTATCCGACGTTTTAAAATAGAGTAAAAAGATTCTTTTTAATACTGAAAGCGCAAGCCCAGCGTATGTCTCTATACACCGTACAACATTAATTAACGTAGCAAAAAAAAACGCGAAATTCGTAAGAACACACCTCTTTTAATGTCACGTCGATAGAGCTCCGTGTCCCAGACTATGAATACTCGATGCCGAAAGTCGAACGATCGATGAAAACAAAAAAATTATAATAATTACGAATTTTTAGTGATAAAAACTTTAAAGTTTAAATCAATTGTCTATTTTACGGTACTTCTAATTAAGTAGGCAATGTGTTCGAACATCGGAAACTGGGATACTTACCTTACTGATGTAAGCCGTTCTATCGCAGTGTTATAACATTATTATAATTAACGTGTATATTGTATTTAACTATTTATGGTTCATAAGAACAAAATACGATACATGTGCCGATGTCCGACTCGTATTTGCGAGACGAAATTGTTATTCAGTCGTAAAATCGTGGCGGAGGTTGGAAAAAAAACTTATGCGTGTTTGAATATTACGTTGGACCGTTAGGATTCAGAAATGTTTAGGAAGTTCTCGTCCTAATCACAGAAGGCCTACGATTTGTTGTCCATGGTCCACGTGTTTTTTGAATGGACCACAGGACCACTTGGTGTCTCTTACCGAGATATATATTTGTGGTTGGAGTTCAGCATGTAACATGAAAACTTACAAACATTCCGATGTCCTGCATAGCCTTACTGGATGCACTTTCCGTGTGTACGGCTATATTGATATAAGTGATGCAAATCTATATCTTAAGACATGAGCACGACGTATGTTTATGTTGCATATACATAGTTATTGTATCGGTAATACATTTTTTATGTATATAAATGTACCTCCTAAATTAATTTAAAAATAAAAGTATAGTAATTGTGTTAAAATGTTTTTATATTCCAATTACCCCACTCCTTTATGTTTTAGCATTCTCAGTTTGAACAACAGAGTCTACCGGTTCAAGGCTTCTTAACGTTTTACCCTCGTTTTTTGTGCTATTGGAAGCTTATCAAGATTTAACGAGTTAGGCGAATAATATACTCATAATTGTTGGGACTGAAAACGTTTAATTAAGTCTTTGTACATAAAACAATAATAATGAACATAAATTCATTGCAAATCACCATCATATATTAGCATTTGATGCGTAGTGCTATTACTACTATATATGCTCAATAGTTTCTAGTTTTTCTATCATTTTATTACAGGTTTATATGTAATTATGATTAATGTTGTAAAATCGTGTTTTCGCTTTCGTGTCAGGGAGGGGAGACATGAACAAAGGGATCGAGGGAAAACGGACTTTACTTCTGTATATTCGTGTATCGTTCTTGTGATAACTTATTTAATGCGCCTTTTTCCATATTATGTAGTGGGGCTCTTCTGGCAAACGTTGATAACCAATATCTTATCATTACGCAATAATCAATAATAATTATATATTTTTTATCCTATATATATGTGTGTATATATATATATATGTTTGTAATATATACCACAAATCGTTATCAATATAATACAATATTGATTATGTATACATTATATAACCTATAGATCTATAGAATATATGTATGTATTTACATGAAAATATTAGAAACGAGGGAATAACATTTTTAAAAAACTGGCTGCGCGTTCACATGAAATGTTGAACAATTTTTTCGCGCCAACGATGATAATGGAGTAATCATCGGAGCAAGAAATTGTGGAAAAACTGTGAATGCCTATTACAGTGGAATTTATATTTTTGCTGTTTTTTTATATTTTTTATTCTTTCGTAACGCAATCATCGATACTGCGCGTTTGTACGAGTTACAGTTTATTTAATCATTGAGTTTTTCCAAGATAGTTCATGCAAACGCGAACATATTTTTGCTTCAGATAGTCATCGTACACAGAATGTCACGAAATTAACAATAGAACCGACATCTCGATCTAAAATGATGTTCGAATAAATATTTAAAAATCGTGAATTTCAAAAAATGGTTATTTTTCACGAGGGCTATGTTGGAGATCCTAACAATCAATAAACCAAAATAAGTAATTCTAAATGCCAATGCCAGAAACATTCTGCAAGCATTTCAGAGCCCATATCCGAATCGCTAAACTATAAACTAACGTAAAAACAACAAAATCGCGTACCATAGATACTTTTAGAATTTAATAATATTAAACAAAAAGAAAACTACGAAATTTCTCTCGTTGTCTTGTAAAATAATAAGTTTTCTATCTTATCGTTTTCGCAAGCTGTGTCAATTCTTTAATGAGTCATCCCCCCTCTCTCTCTCTCGCTATTCGAATATATGATTGTTTTTTTACACGATGTCTGGGATAAAAATACATGCCGGTTTACTGCGTCATTTCGCAGTTTTACTTGGCTCTTGTATTTTTTTCTTTCTTTCTTTTTCATTTCATGTCGTAGATTCAATAACGGTACAAAATGAACTTGACGTACATGACTGTATTTTCCCCTCAATTTAATGGTACTGTCTTTTATCTTTCAATCTGAATTGATCTTCACTGCTTGTGATGATAAATACAAAAATAAGTAATGTGGAGCCCCTCGTTGCTTCTTACAATCGCGATAATCTATATATCCGAAAACCTTGTATCGCTAAACGATTTTAAGGGGGCTTTTTTGGTGGCTAAATTGATCCTCTTTGCCGTATTATCGTGAAAATCCATTAGTGACGATTGAATTAATTATTTCGTTTATTCGTCAATACCCGATAACTCCTTGTCTACGCTCGGAATTGTATTTCATCGCCATTACAACCTGAAGATTTTAACTCGAGTTAATTCGATAAAATTCAATGACAACTGACGGTTATTTTCCTCGTTTGTACATGCACAGCACGGATAAAAATTGACGTTCACGAATTTGGGCACGAGTAGCACGGCCAGCGGAGCTTGATTTTAGTCCAGCAATGAATTTTGAACTGTAGAGAAACTTTTCAATTTCGAAATCTCGTTCCGTACTTTTATCGTGAGAAAAAGCAACGACGTTGTTTACCGTCTACCTTTCATTATTTTATTCCAATAATTATGGTGATATTGGGACTGTGGTTAGCGAAATCAGTTTCGAATTAAAATAATCATTGAAAAGTGGGCCTGAGATATCACAGAGCGACATATTTAATCAGGACTCTCAGTTAGTACAGCACTTTCGTTAGTTAAATCGATCTTAATATCTCTTTACTAAACACATATTCGTTGAATGGAAAATTTTCTAAAAAATATATGTATCTGAGTTAATGGAGTGTTTTTTTAAAGAAAATAAATTGAAGATGGATTGAAATTGGACAAGCGTTATGGCTCAGTCGTGGAAAAAATGCATCGTAAATCGAAATTTTGAAAATCCGACCAATGACTTGACAATTTTTTACGTGCAAGACATATTTATTTTGTAGATCACCACTGATTTCGCTTAGAAATACTTCCTTAACGGGCGTATCAGAAATTTGAGACCCACGAACTAAACGCGACACGATCAATCGGGAACCTTGTAATTTTGAGCCGATTCACACGTTTCCGAGTAATAACGATCCCGGGACATTTTTCTGCTCATAATATATACATATAACGTTTTGTATACAGATTTATTATTATTATTATTATTATTATTATTATTAGTTTCCCTCAATACTCCAAGGTGAACTAAGAGGATGAAACATTCAATGAAACATTCAATAAATCAGCAATGATATCACTGATTTCTCTGTTACATTTACTATCGTCGTTAATCATTTCGCAGATATTAGAAAGATTTCATTTGCCATCAGGTCGGTTCTTTAATTTATCTTAAGCAAGACATTCTCCATTTATTACCTGTACTTTCTTCTCCCCCGTTAGTATTACAATGTTCGATGGTTATCCACGTATTGCATGCGTACAATAGGATGACAGAAATCTCGGTCTTAAAAAAAAATGATTTCACGGAGGAATGTGACTGCTTACAGAAAAAATCGTACGCATGTATTATGAGCCAGTCAATTTTTCCGTTTCATCTCGATGGAATTATTAATTTTCTTCAATTCTTAAGGGTTTTGCCCTTTACTCAAAGAAATAAAATTCTCTTATCTCTCGTATGGAACCCCAACGTTTTGTTTTTCCGTTCACAGTCAAGCTGCTCACAATTGTCGCAGTCTTCGGTAAAGTAGTTCAAATTCGCGCCTTCCAATCATGTCGTTTCTTTTCTCCTTCGGACGTGTGTTTTCATGCGTGATTGTCCCCAATACGAATTTCCGAACTTCTCACTGTTCTTTTAACTAACATTATGTACATGTATTGTGTAAATTTTATCTTACTTAACGGGTCAACAACAGGTTCCACCCTCCTTTTCCTCTCGTTCCAAGCTGCGAGGCCTTTGAGTAGTCGAAAATGTATGGTTCACCGCGCTCCAAGAAAATATCTCTCGTCTTACTTGACAGTGGAAAAGTTCTGTTGAGAATTTTGATTCGACGATACCCAACTGTTAAACACATCCCTGTAACAAACCAGTATTATACGTTAGAAACTTAAAAAAGTAATTAATTCGTCCGTAAAGTTACATAAACTATAACTGATATCTACATGTAACTTCCGCAAACGTTAATTTCACAAGATTACATCTCCCCATCTTTTATGTCTATATTATTGAAAAAAAAAAAAATAGGAAATCCAAAGAATGCTCACACAAACCTGCAGTGGCTAACCACGCATTCGTTACTGCAATACTCGTCTTCCCACTCGCTGTTTGATACCGCTGGATTCGGACAACCGTGACGAATACAAGGATTTGAAGGTGGCCTCTGACCTCCCAAACCACCTTGTGATCCACTGACGGGAGGCGGGCTCGATAATGAATCGCCGCGTGGTGGACTCATGTGCATGATCTGTTGCTGCACTTGAACCTGTTGCACTTGTTGCTGGGGAACCTGAAAATCAAAAGTAATTATCATTCTAGTGTAAAAAAGTATTAACTTGGGAAATATAAAAACGAAAATGTCAGGGGTCACAATTGGATTTAAAAAAATGTAAGTACATTTCAATTCAATTAAAGTCTTGAGAAACTTAAGCATAACGAGAATACGAACAACAGTGGGTCTAAGCAATTAATATCAAAATAGTTGACGGAGTCAACCCTTCGCCATTCATAAAGTAATTTTTTAAATACAGATCTGTATTTAAAAAATGCAAGCAATTAAAGTCATTTTTTAAATACAGATCTGTATTTGTTTGGTTTTAATTGATGACAGATTATAAAAAGCCTCTATTTATGATAGTCATCTGTTAAAGTTTCCGGAACTTTGTCAATATAATACATATCCGCTTTATGGTAAAATACAACAAATTCGAGACAGTCTCACGATAATCGTTGGATCTAATTTATGGATCCGACTGTGAACATCCTGAAGAGGAAGCATGTAGATCACTGGTTGTAGATAATTGTACGAAATAACATTGGGCAACAGGCTTTTGGATAGAGATTTTAGATTCATCGAGATGTCACATGAATTTGTCAACAGACTATTATTTCTTTCTAAAACTCGCACGCAGTCATTCTCTCATTTTTATTTCGTGTATTTTTTATCATAGTCAAATTCACAAAATTGTGTCAAAGTTTGATCTCGCCTAATATCCCATTGAACTTAACGATCGGTCTACAGCTCTACGAGCATTGGAATAAAAATGTCTAACTAAGCTACTTTTTCTTACAAATGCATATGTTTTTATAAATAAAGGGCTCTTAATTTTCATATCTTTTATTGTTGAGAGATTCCAAGCTTGCATTTATAAAATGATCATAAAATGACCTTGAAATTGTAAAAATCCATGCTTTCTTCCACTTTTTATTGAATCTAACTTTTGAACGCGACTGTACTTAAAATCCCTAAAATACATCACGCTTATCACGAAAAGTAAACAATAGCTAAAATTTATGTTTCTAAAGCACCGGTAGTTTGTCTTCACAGCGCGCACGGCAGAAATATGTTGTTTGAGGTTATGTTTGTCGAAAAAAATATGTTATCACAACTTGATAAGACTATTTTATAGTATTTGAGTCGAAAAAATATCGATACGTTGAAATGACTCACGAGGTAGTAACTTCCGGCCGGTTTGATGCAAATAATCGAAAATACTTTGTTCGTATTGTCAAGAGCGTTCGTATCGGCCATTTTTGCCCGCTTGGTCGGCGCACACACGCTCGAGCACTCCTTATTGTCGCGAAATGCGCGGTGTGGCGTCGGTAAAGTAACAACGAAAACCGAGAATTTGCGATAATCAAGATACGGATCGAGCGGTTCAATAAATAAACGGGCACTCTCGAAAAATACTTTTCCACTCGACGCGACTCGGCTCGAGGAGCGACACGGTATTCTTCGGTCGTCGTCGAGGAGACAAAATGCTCGTTATTAGTCCGACGAGGGAGGAATAAAGAGGGTGAATAAAAATAAAAATTACGAGCTCGAGAGGAAAGAGCCGTTTTCGTCGTGGAGTTTCTCGCACCGACCATGACTTTCTGCCGTTATTAACGTAATATTACCAACGAAAATCGGAGTGCTGGTTGTGCGTTACGACACAAGATGATAATTAGCGGCCATTTTGATTAGTGCCGGCAGAGAGATAAAATTGCCCGGTAATTTGACGCAATCTCGACGTTAATGCAAACCCCTCTATCATGGTTTAACGCTCGATCCCTCCTCGCGGTTGGTTCTCTGCTGTATTTCTACTGTGTGTACAAAACTGTACACGGCTGGAAAAGAGGGGAGCGTACAGACTATACGATAGAGTTTCTCGGGAGGGGAGAAGAAGAGCCAGAACTCGGACCTCGTGTTCTCTAACTCGCACGAACGCACACAAATGTTCTCATTCGGTTTGAGAACTACACCGCTGGATGTCTCATGTCTCTGCTCTTTCTCTCTCCTCGTCGGTCACTCAGTTGGTCGAAGGGCAAGTTCACTGACCTGCTGCATGTATTGCTGCTGCGAGACTTGTTGCTGCATGTGCTGCTGCGTCATGTGAGGTGGCGCCATTGGATTACCCATCATACCCTGAAAAACACGACATTCATTATTGCCTATTCAACGCTCTCACAACTGTTTCCACCTCTTTCTCTCTGGAATTCAATGCTCAGAGAGATAATATATTTCACGTTTATGCACGAATCGCGTCAATGGTGGAATGATAATCGCGTTAGATTCAAATAATTTAAGAAGGCATCATTATTTGCAATCATCTTAAATGTTCGTGCTACATTTATATTTGTACAATTATTAACAACAACAGAAACTGATTACGTATTGTTTGCTACCGACTTTTTTTTTAGTCAAAAAATTAAACACGCTTTTTCTGACTTCTTTGCTTCTCCTCTTAATAACACGATCAATGGGTTTAGCGATTATGAACAACGATGAATCGACATATACCTGTTGAGTTTGTTGAACGTTTCCTTGCATTCCGGCGAGATGGTGAGGTGATTTTTTTATGGCCATTTGTTGCTGTTGCTGCTGATGTTGTTGGTGATGTTGTTGATGCTGCTGGGGTGATGGAGGCTGCGGTTGGGGACTGTAGACTTGATAGGCAACGTTACTCGGACCGGGATTACCGGGATATGCGCCGTAAGCTCCATACTGAACGGGTTGGGTTTGTTGCTGCTGTTGCTGTTGCGTCTGGGCTTGTTGTTGCTGTTGCTGCTGAGGAGGTGGAGGAGGTGGAGGTGGTTGATGTTCGGTCTCGGGAGTTCCCTTGCTAACAACCGAAGCCCTGTACGCCGCGAGAGCCTTCAAGTACTCCTTTTTCGCCGCCTCGGTCTTCTTCTTGTAGACCTGCAACACACAAACAAACATGAATTCCTAACAATTACGAGGCAGAATGGACCCAATCGATTCGGATTTAAAACGGTGTTGTTGTAATTGTATTTTTTATTTTTTCCGAATGGTACTTAGAAGCCAGACTTTCTGCTTTAGATCATAGCATCCACAGAGACAAAAGGTCAAAGATATGACGAAAAAGATAGCTTGCTAAGACTGAAAATTATTCTGATGGCAATACCCACCTCTCCCCGGGTTCTTTCGTCAAAGTGGAACGCTAAAGATAACCCTCCCCCATGGTTCGGTACATGCGTTCTCTTTTGCCAAGAATACGTATACGTATGTGTATATTTATCATAATAATGACTGAAGGTTTCAGAGAGAGAGATAAATACAGAGAAGCGTTGCACGGTTTGCAGAAGCAACAAAATGAGGAGAATGGGATTTGACAGCGTGGAAAGACCGGGAGCTTGACTGCAATGAAATAACTCGAGTGAAACTGCATACATATTACTCGTCTGTGTGCGACTTAAAAAGCGCCATATCCTCTATCTTTTGCTCGTGAGTACAATGACGCGAGGTCCTTGTTCATATCTTTCCCCCTTTTTCCTATAATACGAACAGAGCCTAATACGACATTGCCGCAGACTTCGTTCTTCTGCAATTAAATACTCTATTCAGCGGTGAATCATTAATATTTCACTCGCAGTCCAACCCTCTCGCTCTCTCCTACTCTCCCTCTCTCTTTCGCATCCCTTCGCCATCTTCCCTCTTCAACATTCACGAGTCTCGGGATGTAAAGGAAGTACGAAATTTTTTTTTGTTCCAGATCTTTTTTATGATTCTACCCGTTTCGTTCTCAATGGTGCAGCGACAAAATAAAATATTTCGTCGAAATTTGCAAGTGAACAGGTGGTGTCCCGGGCAGCTTGGAACATTTTAAAAAAATAATATTAATTGGAAACTGATTGTGAGTGATGTCCACGTGATTTGATAGTTGTACATTCGTCTCTGTGTAAAGTCCACTTTTATTGAATCGAACAAAGGACAATTAACGTAGCTCGCTCATGGATCGATCGTGGAAACTATTTTTTCCAATTCGGTACTCCTTGGAAATGAATCTACGGCCAGTAAATCTTAGCACAGAGAGCAAGTGCCGCAACGAAAAAGTCATGAATCGGTGAGCATAAGCTGCACGAGGATGGGGGAGGGGAAAAAGAAATCGAAGAGAATAAGAGAAGAATGTGACCAGTGTCGCGACGATAACCGATGCTTTGAATAAAACATGTCAAGTCCCGTCGTTCGCGACTCCCGAGCCCCTGCCAACGTTCCACATATGTTCAACGACGGAATAATCCGTCGTTATAGAAAGAATTTCGTCGTTACGCAACTATATAATTTTTTATCTCGTAATACCTATCGTTCTTTCTACGCGTGAATTATACGTCGGTATCGTGAACTACGGATCGAATGACGTTTTTAAGATTAAAAAATAAATAAAGTTAACTAGTAGGGATAAACTTGTGGAACTGGACGCGACGGACGAGGTTTTCGTTATCGCTTTCCGATCTTGACAAATGTCGGTTATACGAGAACAAGACGTTTCTTGGGGGACCGGAAATTGATTGTACAGCGAGCTTTATCTCTTACATTCTCAGCCACCTCGGTGGATTGATGGAAAAATAAAATCAGGAATAAAAATGACCGACCAATCCGAGATTATTCCATTTTTAGTGAGGACTCTGCCTCTTTGCTCGTGACGTTCGACCGATCAATACTCCTGCTTGTTTTTCATATAGCCGTAAAAACAAAAAAGTATAATGAAACATTCCCGAACTCTTTAAGATATTCGAGAGTTTTGTTGTCTAGTATTTCTCGCATTTTACCGGGGAGTCTTGTTATGTCACGACATACAAATCGGATAAGCTCTTTATTTAATTAACGGATACTCGGATTCCCCGGTTAATTCAGCGCCCGAAATGCATAATACGATATTAATTGGACGTTCATGACGTCTGTACTTTCATTCGCGCCCATCGTGTTTGATGTCGTTATAACTTACTTAATATACAATAAAAACTAACGACAACCGAATTGAATTCATTTTTTTCTCCCTTCGCGCGATTTCGTTCTCTTTTTGCAGATAGTATCAACGCGAACGAGAATCCCAACCGAATACACAAACTTTCCTCACTTTACCCCTTCGCACCCCTTGGAATAACTGAAACGGTGAATTTAATCAAGATTCCATCTACAGTTACTAGAGCTCAAGCTCTATTTCCCTCCACCCCTCTTCTCTCACTCGCTCTCTCTCTCTCTCTCTCTCTCTCTCTCTTTCTCTCTCTCTCTCTCTCTCTCTCGCAGACTCAACATACAACAGAGTTAAATTTGAGTTTCAGAGCACACCGCTTGGAAATTACTCTCGTGCCTTCGTCCCTGCATCGCCCTGAAAACTATCTTGCCGCATCCCTTCGATAATTTGCTAGTAAGCGAATTCATATCAGCCATCGAGAATGCTCCGAGCGAATCGCGATATAAAAATAGAATAAAACATGAATAGCGAGAGAAACAAAAAAATAAACGGCATAATCGAATTAATTTGAGTACATCAATCGTGCCAATTTTCGAGTTATTACGCCGGGATATTTTGTTCAAACGCAGTTACGAATCGATGATAAATTAATTGGAAGCGTTATTATTATTGTTATTTTTTACAATTACGAATATTTGTCGTGCACCGCTTAGACTTTGTCGAAACTATTCGCAGTCGATTTATCGCGAGAGAGCTCTAGGATTGCACGTGCGATATACGTTACAATAACCGTGTTCGTGAGAATATTTACGATCGATCGTAACTTTGCCAGATCTAATTACCAATTGTTAATGCCTGAAGTTATTATCGTCCTCCCGAACGATCGTTATTTTCACATGGTTGATATCCCGCTCGCGAGACACACGGCTCTGCGCTCAATTTTCTCACTTTAGTCCGTTGTTTTCTACGTCGTCTCTCGTTAATCGTATTACCAGGAAAACGCGAGTACTGTTATCGTCAATTTGTCGCTGTACGGCGATGGCAGCTTGAACGATCATAAAATACCACTTACAACTCTTTTGAATTAAAATGACGATGGATTTATTGAGTAACAACGAGATCATCCGTTTTATATCAGGAGTTAATTTTCTTTGCTAATCAAATCTTCGTCGACTAATGAATTGAATATGCAACACGAATTATATAATTAGAGTTCAATCGGATTCCACGGATTGTCAATGATGTGTTACGGACGACCCTTGGTTGGATACTTGGTTCATTCGTCATTTATGAATTTACCCTCCGTTCGGATTTTATCCATTAACGATATTTTTACTTTTCATATTATACATGTTGACTTACGTTCTTGTGCTCAGTATCGAGAGCATCCCACATCGATGCGACGATTTTCGATACCTCGCCGAAACTTGCATTAGGATTTTGTCCCTTGATAGCCGCTTGTGTGTCCCTGAAGAAGAGCGCGTAAGCCGAGACCGGTCTGCAAACACAAGAGAGGAAATTAAAATAACCGTAAAAGTAGAGGAATTAATTCAATTGTCACGTTTATTGTGAAAACGTTAGTTAAATATTTCGTTGGAATGGAAACGGAAACCGAATCGGAACAGCTGGATGAGGAGGAAAGGGAATATAAAGTTTAAGGGATCATACGCAGTAAGGATTGAAAAAAATAAATAACATTTTATTTCATTTTTGTAATGTACATATATTTAAGTATATACGCAGAAAATTTCATGTCAATCCGACAAATATTCTCGAAGTTACACGCACATTTGAAAGAGATTATGAAAGTTTAAATGCGTTTTTCTCAAAACTGCGTTTTTAAAATCGGCGAACAAGATTCCTCGAAAACGGCTAAACCGATCAGTCTCAAATTTTTACACAAACTTTATAAATATATTTTTTAGTGATTAATCGAAGGTTTTTTCTCGCCGATAAATATCTTATATTTATAAACAATTGAAGGCCAACATTTTTATCGAAAATCGAAATTTTTTTATGAGAAGCCGCCATTTTGTTAAAAATTAATATTTTGCTTATTCCTTCAATTAAATATACTAGATAATACCTTATATTAACGAAATCTTTTTTGTTTTTTCATTTTAAATAATCCAATCCAGAGATATCGTGCTCACCGCAAGGCGCCTCTTTTTAGAGGAGCTCCCGGAGATCGTCTATAGCAGCTTTAAAAATTATTATTTTTACAAATGAAAAATATGAAAATGAAGTTAAAAGTTACCACAATATGTATATAAATTTTTATGTTAATAAAATGAAATGTATTTCCAGGGAAAATTCGTGAAAAATCGCTTTTATTCGGTCTCCTGACTGCGGATAATTCCTTAAGGTAGCAGTCTGGTAACTTAAGTCGATTGTCATGTCTTTTTTGGAGGGCGTTTTTTTGTAAGAAAATAGAAATGAATCGTTTTGGATATTTAGGATGTTTTCATTTACATATGGGAGATACAATCAAATTTTTTTTTTTTAATGCAATAGTTTATTATTATTATTATTATTGATCGAAGTTGGCAGCCCGGGTCCTAACTTTTTTTCTACCGACCGATTGCTTTCAAATTTTAACAGGCTACTCTACACATTTATAGTTCTCGTCGGAACTACCGAGAAATTTTTTTACCCCTAACTTTTTATTTTGCAAGCCCTTCTTTGCTAAAGTCCTTTTATTTTAGCAAAGAAGGGGTTGTAAAATAAAAAGTTAGGGGTGAAATATTTTCTCGGTACTTCCGACGAGAACTGTAACTGTGTAGAGTAGCCTGTTAAAATTTGAAAGCAATCGGTTCAGTAGAAAAAAAGTTAGGACCCGGGCTGCCAACTTCGAGGTACCAACTTCGATCAATAATAATAATAATAATAAACTATTGAATTAAAAAAAAAAAATTTTTTGTATCTTTAATATGTAAATGAAAACATCCTAAATATCCAAAACCATTCATTTTTATTTTCTTACAAAAAAACGCCCTCCAAAAAGACATGAAAATCGGCTTCAGTTACCAGACTACTACCTTAAGGGAAGAGGAATGAAGATTAAGAAAGGGGCATAACGGGAAGCGGATTGCCGGTGAAAGATGAGGGAATGGAAGGAAGAGGAAAATAGAACATTTAGGAAGGCAGTGGAAAACTAGGACGAAAAAAAGGTAGGAGCGACGATGAAAAATAGAGGTAGCTGTACAAGAATATGGAAGATACAAATATGTATATACGGAAGAGAGAAAATGTAAGGGGAGGGCTATTGTAAAAACCTGAAAGGGTATACATGGAACAAAATTCATACTACTACTACTATCTCGTTAAAATCAAATATCTTCAAACTATTTTAATTATCAAATTGCTAAAGAAATGACGCAATATACGAGCTATATCCGTGGACACACGTAACGCAATATTGTAGCCTCATCGATTTTTTTTTATCATACCGTTCGAGCGCGAGGCGGACGACCAAACACTTCGTGTTCCTTATCGCAACTGGTATGTAACTTGTTTTTTTCTTTTTTTTTTCTTAACGCTCCATCGACGAACCAACGACGTTTATTAACCTCCGTGCTCCGATTCTCGTTCATTGACTTTTTGCCTCTCCGCCGTCCTAATAAAAACCTTCTCGTGTCTCGAAACAATTGTTTCAGCATCGAGCGAAAAATGTCTACGCCATTACGTCGAAAATTACTCACGGGTGAATGACCAAGCGACTTTCGTACAATCAATTGCCCAACCGAAACATCGCGATTAATGATTGTGCAAAAAAATAAAGCACGAAAAGAGATTGATCAAAGAGTCCGGTAATTGATGTTGAAAAAAAAATAGATTAGAAAAGTTCGATTGAACGTTATATCGTAGCGTACGCGGCCTATGTACAGTATTGACCTTTTTCTATCGACATTCCAGTATCTCGTTTCGCGAGTTTCTCTCTCCCTCTCTCTCTCTCTCTCTCTCTCTCTCTCTCTCTCTCTCTCTCTCTCTATCACTCACCTATCACGAACCAACGAGAATTGTATTGAATCACCGAAGCTCTCGCCAAACCAGACAGACACCTCATTCGTTTGTATTTTCTCGCGGTACGCGTGTATTTTTGTAAATTGTATATAGCGTTTTGTACCCTCGAGTGTTAATTGAACGAGAGTGAACGGTGCCTGTGATGTTTATTGCTAATCCGGGCATAAACGTGTGATCTAGCTCAACTATCGCGCCATTCTTAATCTACGTATGCGTACGGGTAATTTCATGCCGAATCTACTTACACTGACAACCTCGCAATCTCACGAATTTCATCCCCGATTTGTTTTATATTATTTTGCTGTGAAAGGTGGTCAGTTATTTGTTTAAATTATTTTTTGCACTGCCTGTTCTTTAATTACCCCCCATAAACTGGACATGTCACGAAATATCTCGAAATGCGATTTATTTTCGAAGCCGAATAATTCGCCATTATCAGTATCGATGTCGTGGTCAGAGTTCGTTCATGCGCACACTTCAAATCGCACGATGAACCTAAGATACAAAAGCAGTGCCGGAAGCGCGTACATCGATTCCAGTGATTCTTAAAATGCATCTTGGGATGTAATTTAATTACGTATGGAAATTTCAAATTATTGACGAATGGGTGGCGGATTTTTCATGAAATATCCAATATATAATGTGCGCACGCAGAGAAATGTAACGGCTCTGCATTCTCCCTAATGTATATGCATATAAGTCACTCTCCCACTTTGCATTCTTCCTTATCTATGTGTGTAGAAAATTAGAGTAAATGTGTT